>CATOTO010000091.1:0-61612 GCA_951812925.1 Calliopum simillimum | reverse complement strand
AATAGCATAGAATAGAATAGAATAGAATAGAATAGAATAGAATAGAATAGAATAAAATAGAATAGAATAGAATAGAATGGAATAGAATAGAATAGAATAGCATAGAATAGAATAGAATAGAATAGAATAGAATAGAATAGAATAGAATAGAATAGAATAGAATAGAATAAAATAGAATAGAATAGAATAGAATAGAATAGAATAGAATAGAATAGAATAGAATAAAATAGAATAGAATAGCATACAATAGAATAGAATAGAATAGAATACAATAGAATAGAATAGAATAGAATAGAATAGAATAGAATAGAATAGAATAGAATAGAATAGAATAGAATAGAATAGAATAGAATAGAATAGAATAGAATAGAATAGAATAGAATAGAATAGAATAGAATGGAATAGAATAGAATAGAATAGCATACAATAGAATAGAATAGAATAGAATACAATAGAATAGAATAGAATAGAATAGAATAGAATAGAATAGAATAGAATAGAATAGAATAGAGTAGAATAGAATAGAATAGAATAGAATAAAATAGAATAGAATAGAATAGAATAGAATAAAATAGAATAGAATAGAATAGAATAGAATAGAATAGAATATAATAGAATAGAATAGAATAGAATAGAATAGAATAGAATAGAATAGAATAGAATAGAATAGAATAGAATAGAATAGAATAGAATAGAATAGAATAGCATACAATAGAATAGAATAGAATAGAATACAATAGAATAGAATAGAATAGAATAGAATAGAATAGAATAGAATAGAATAGAATAGAATAAAATAGAATAGAATAGAATAGAATAGAATAGAATAGAATAGAATAGAATAGAATAGAATAGAATAGAATAGAATAGAATAGAATAGAATAGAATAGAATAGAATAGAATAGAATAGCATACAATAGAATAGAATAGAATAGAATACAATAGAATAGAATAGAATAGAATAGAATAGAATAGAATAGAATAGAATAGAATAGAATAGAATAGAATAGAATAGAATAGAATAGAATAGAATAGAATAGAATAGAATAGAATAGAATAGAATAGAATAGAATAGAATAGAATAGAATAGAATAGAATAGAATAGAATAGAATAGAATAGAATAGAATAGAATAGAATAGAATAGAATAGAATAGAATAGAATAGAATAGCATACAATAGAATAGAATAGAATAGAATACAATAGAATAGAATAGAATAGAATAGAATAGAATAGAATAGAATAGAATAGAATAGAATAGAATAGAATAAAATAGAATAGAATAGAATAGAATAGAATAGAATAGAATAGAATAGAATAGAATAGCATACAATAGAATAGAATAGAATAGAATAGAATAGAATAGAATAGAATAAAATAGAATAGAATAGAATAGAATGGAATAGAATAGAATAGAATAGCATACAATAGAATAGAATAGAATAGAATACAATAGAATAGAATAGAATAGAATAGAATAGAATAGAATAGAATAGAATAGAATAGAATAGAATAGAATAGAATAGAATAGAATAGAATAGAATAGAATACAATAGAATAGAATAGAATAGAATAAAATAGAATAGAATAGAATAGAATAGAATAGAATAGAATAGAATAGAATAAAATAGAATAGAATAGAATAGAATAGAATAGAATAGAATAGAATAGAATAGAATAGAATAGAATAGAATAGAATAGAATAGAATAGAATAGAATAGAATAGAATAGAATAGAATAGAATAGAATAGAATAGAATAGAATAGCATACAATAGAATAGCATACAATAGAATAGAATAGAATAGAATAGAATAGAATAGAATAGAATAGAATAGAATAGAATAGAATAGAATAGAATAGAATAGAATAGAATAGAATAGAATAGAATAGAATAGAATAAAATAGAATAGAATAGAATAGAATAGAATAGAATAGAATAGAATAGAATAGAATAGAATAGAATAGAATAGAATAGAATAGAATAGAATAGAATAGAATAGAATAGCATACAATAGAATAGAATAGAATACAATAGAATAGAATAGAATAGAATAGAATAGAATAGAATAGAATAGAATAGAATAGAATAGAATAGAATAGAATAGAATAGAATAGCATACAATAGAATAGAATAGAATAGAGTAGAATAGAATAGAATAGAATAGAATAGAATAGAATAGAATAGAATTGAATAGAATAGAATAGAATAGAATAGAATAGAATAGAATAGAATAGAATAGAATAGAATAGAATAGAATAGAATAAAATAGAATAGAATAGAATAGAATAGAATAGAATAGAATAGAATAGAATAGAATAGAATAGAATAGAATAGAATTGAATAGAATAGAATATAATAGAATAGAATAGAATAGAATAGAATAGAATAGAATAGAATAGAATTGAATTGAATAGAATAGAATAGAATAGAATAGAATAGAATACAATAGAATAGAATAGAATACAATAGAATAGAATAGAATAGAATAGAATGGAATAGAATAGAATAGAATAGAATAGAATAGAATGGAATAGAATAAAATAGAATAGAATAGAATAGAGTAGAATAGAATAGAATAGAATAGAATAGAATAGAATAGAATAGAATAGAATAGAATTGAATAGAATAGAATAGAATAGAATAGAATAAAATAGAATAGAATAGAATAGAATAGAATAGAATAGAATAGAATAGAATAGAATAGATTAGAATAGAATAGAATTGAATAGAATAGAATATAATAGAATAGAATAGAATAGAATAGAATAGAATAGAATAGAATAGAATAGAATAGAATAGAATAGAGTAGAATAGAATAGAATAGAATAGAATAGAATAGAATAGAATAGAATAAAATAGAATAGAATAGAATAGAATTGAATAGAATAGAATAGAATAGAATAGAATAGAATAGAATAGAATAGAATAGAATAGAATAGAATAGAATAGAATAGAAAAGAATAGAATAGAATAGAATAGAATAGAATAGAATAGAATAGAATAGAATAGAATAGAATAGAATAGAATAGAATAGAATAGAATAGAATAGAATAGAATAGAATAGAATAGAATAGAATAGAATAGAATAGAATAGAATAGAATAGAATAAAATAGAATAGAATAGAATAGAATAGAATGGTTATTAGAGAAAAATAATTTATGCAATGCTTTTAAATAAATTTTTTGTTATAAACGCATTACTGTCTGAAAAACTTTAGTGAGTCTTTATCATGACTTTCGTGGTATAAAATTAAAATGCATTTGATGCAAACTCCAACAACTGTTCGCAGGAGAAGGAAGATTGGTAAGTGTTGCCTCATAAAAAATTCAGCCAGCATTCTCCAGTGCTTTAGAGGAAAAACGGAAGTTAACACTCCAGCTGCAATGGAAAATTAATGGGTAGGAAAAAAATGCAATTAACAATGTAAGTAGTGGCAGAAAAGCAGAAATTCTGAAATTGTACTTTTTTGTAATTTTGAAACATTGCAACAATTGTGGTTGTTTAACCGAAGCTTATATATTGCGGTGATGGATATTTATTTATTTATTTATTTATTTATTTAAAAAACAACAGTCATTAGTACAATAAGAAATTGATTCTTTCAACGTTAGATCTTAAATGAAAATTGAATTTTAATTTCACACTTTTTTGCTTAAACGGTTAAATTTCATGAAATATTTGTCACAAGTTCTTTTGCTGACAGCGAAACTTTGATCTAATTGTTTTTGCCTTCATTTTGAGAACGAATTTCACTAGTGGTGGAATAATTTACTCATAATTTGCAAAGTTATGGTCTCATTATGAGAAATGCGCAGATTTGCAAAAACTAAATAGAACTACGCGATAAAAATTTGCATAAAAAGAGTTTTAGGATTTGCATAATTGTCATTAAAATTATATCAACCTCAATATGCCGGTAGTTACCGTCTGATTTTTAAGCCTAAAATTATTGTACTTTTAAAAGACATTGGATGTGGTGGTTCTGCTTAAAATGGATATTTTATTTTATAAACTTTTTTACATCTCAATTTCCATACTAAATTTTCACTTCTATAAACTGTCAACGGGGCATGTTGGGAAGGAACTTTGCAAAAATGCAATTATATGTAAGTTCTGTGCTTAATTATCAACTAAGATCCCAATTAATAAACTGATGTTAGACATCATTAAATATGTTATATTAATTAAACTGCACACCACACTTCAATTCGGTTCATAGCATACTCAACGTTGATAAAAAATTTAATAACAACATATTGTGTTTTAACTACTTTTGCTGTAAAAACTTTGGTGATTACCTGCAAAATTTTATTATGTACCTACTAAAAGAAAGTATTCGTTATGAAAAATGGAACAAAAGGAAGAAAATCATTTTTGAGCTCCATCATAGGTAAAAAATTGACCGAATGATCATAAAATTTGATGATAATAATGATGAACAATGTATAGCAAAAGCATCAAGGCAGCGTGATGTAGACATAAAAGCCTTCCACATAAAATTTTATCATGAAACTGAACCAAACTAACTCAAGTCAGTAATATGGCTACGATTCTGACAGCCACTGCATACAAAGATTACAGCGGAGAGTTGAAAGAAATTGTCTGAAAGTAGCAAAATGATAAGAATTGGTGAACGAAAAATTAATTCTTGAAATAAAGTTCAATAAGGTGTTGGTTAATTTTTCCTTGAATATTATTTCCAAAGATAGATACATGGACTTGGCTAAATCAACTCGGAATGTGAGGCTCATAAAGAATATACTTACGTATAAAAGTTGGTGGTAAAGAGTTGATCCGGAATAAGCAGAATTTTTTATATCTACTTGGCTAACTTCCACTTAGAGTTGTTACGATTGCCAGAATTTGTCGGTTTATTGTGGAACTAAAGAAATTAATTTTCTTTTGTGTTTTTAGTTTAAATTTTTTATTTTTATAGTATGCTAGATGCTTATTGAACTTTTGAGTTACAAAATACATAGTTCATTCATACCATAACTTTAATTCATTCCACTACCCCTCGCATTTGCAAACGAGAGATTTAAATATATTGATTTCCTTCCTATGCTACATTTTCGTTAGATTTTCCTCAATTTAAAAAAAACCTCCATTCGAATACGTGTGAGAGCGTATAAATTGGAACTTGTTGAACTTTTATTTTTTCGGTACATAACAAGTGGCACTTGATGTCGGTGAAAAGCACAAGAGCCATAAATTTCAACGAGTTTTCATGAATTCATCTAAGTGTTTTCCCTTTTGCTATTCGAATTTTGTATAAATGTTGAACTGAGAAGTTTAATTTGGCGGTGGATTTGCAATCAGTTTATATATACTTACGTGACATATAGTAGTATAGTAGTACAGTAGTATAGTAGTATAGTAGTATAGTAGTACAGTAGTATAGTAGTATAGTAGTATAGTAGTATAGTAGTATAGTAGTATAGTAGTATAGTAGTATAGTAGTATAGTAGTATAGTAGTATAGTAGTATAGTAGTATAGTAGTATAGTAGTATAGTAGTATAGTAGTATAGTAGTATAGTAGTATAGTAGTATAGTAGTATAGTAGTATAGTAGTATAGTAGTATAGTAGTATAGTAGTATAGTAGTATAGTAGTATAGTAGTATAGTAGTATAGTAGTATAGTAGTATAGTAGTATAGTAGTATAGTAGTATAGTAGTATAGTAGTATAGTAGTATAGTAGTATAGTAGTATAGTAGTATAGTAGTATAGTAGTATAGTAGTATAGTAGTATAGCAGTATAGTTGCATAGTATTTATATTTACGAATTGCCATAGTAAGTGTATGTTGGGTTTTTACTCTGCAGGACCACCACGGACTAGTCCAATACTAGTTTGCAACCTACTCCATGGGAGAAACCGACTAGTCCAAATTCTGGTCCCATCACATATAATGTTCTTTTTACGTTTTGTATTTTTTGTCATTGGACGTAGCCAATTGTCTTCTTATGCATTACTTTGAGACCAGAAAAAGGTCAACTGTCTCCTAATGCATTACTTTGAGACCAGAAAAAGGTCAGTTGTCTCTTTACGCATTACATTTGTACCAGAAAAAGCCCATTTTTTAATTTTTTTTAAATTTCAAAGGATTTAATTTAATATACAAATTTTACACAAAAACGTCAAAAGGTTTCATAGACTACTATGGTAAAGGCTTTTTAATATATTTTTTTGTATTTTTAGTTTTATAATGAAACATAGCATATGCAGAAATTAACATTGAATTTTCTTTTTATACACATTTGACAAATTAAATAATGTTTCATAAACCTACATATATTCTGTAGCTCAAAGGACTAGTGTTGAATATAGGATGGTTACATAAACTAAAGTAAAAATTTAAAATTTGAATGACGTTAAAAATTAAAGTGACATGGTTTTGCATAAGGAATACATAAAAAATAAAATTTAAATGTAAAATTGTTTTAATGTTAAAAACGATATAAAAAAAAACATTTTTTTTTTTATATATATTACAAGGACATTTAAAAGAAATCGGAACATAAGAAGCGCACCAAAATTTTGCTTATGATTCTACATTTGGATGAGAGAAGTGATTTAAGTTCATCTATATTAGAGCTAAACAGCCAAGATTTTATTTCAATTAATTTCGGAGCATTGTGATCCGAGTTCAAATCTAAGTGCGGATGAAAAGTTTTTATTAATTTTTTGGTTATTTTATACGTCGGCTATATTGGACACATACTTCATTTTCCACGAAGACTTCAGACAAATTGTGTACAAATTGATGGAAATTTAAAAATTAAAATTGAAAATCACTGAGTGGAGGATTTGAACCCGGGTCTTTCCATGCAGCGCAAGTCATTAGACCGATACACTATCGTCTGCTTTTCTTCATAGTTAACGAACTTTCAAGCAGTACATACGTAGGTAACGTTATAATTTCACTGACACAATTGATAAAGAGTTGGACCACTTTTGGTACTAATGACCGACTTTGCATTACGTTTGGGCCATTTTTGGTACAGTTGATAATTTAAGTGAATTTATTCTAGTTTAAGGTCTAGTCCGTTTTGGTCTACTAAGAAAATAACTAGACCAAAGATAGGACTATTGAGACAATAATTGTCTTCGCTGGTGCTACAGGGCAATTTGAAAACAAATTTTTGAACTTAAATTTTATTTAAATTTGTTTTACATAATTGCACAGAATTTCATGCTACAAATATTTTCTGTTGCCACTATAATTCAATAACAATTGATAGCAAGCATTTGGTCATTATCATGCCTCAATACCTTGGCACTCGATTGAAGTTTCATTTATTTGTGCAACTAAATTTAAACACAAACAATGCCACATAGCAGAACTTGCTCAGAAGCATCGATTTTCGCGTTTTTCATGTACATTGAAGCGTTAATTTAATATTTGAATTGTAATCAATAAATTTTCGAACACTCGGAGGCATCGAAAATTTGATTTTTTAATAAGAAAACTAAAAAAAAAATATATTAATATTTAATTATGCCGCTTTTATTCATATGCGTTATTTACTAGAAACAAGTAACAACATAAAAATATAAAAGTTTGGTAACAAACTCTAAATTAAAATTTAGAGGAATTAGAATAAAATCTTAGCAGTATGGCGCACTAGATTATATGAAATCCAAAATTAATTACTATTGTTTTAAAAGGTTAACAAAAGCTACAAAATGTTATACCTAATAGAATGTAGCAGACAATATCCAACTACAGCCACTAATTTATCACGTGGTAAACCATAAGCAATACATAGAAATCTTGATGCCAGCCAAGGCAGCACGTACACATGCAAAGCGCTGCTAATGTGGTGGCGCTCTTTTGTTGTAAAATATTCAACAAAAATATATTCCCAACATGTATCAAATTGTGGAATCCTTTTAAGGTAATGCGACTTCACATATTATGCCCATTTATGCAAATAAAATAATATGCCACAAGAGGCATGAAACCAGAAATCACAATCAGATTTTGGTACAGTTTAAGTTGGAATACATTTGTTGGGTAGAAAAACTCGCTATAACAACGTGATATGTAAATAACAAGATTTGTTCAGCCCTTTCATATAAATGTATCTTCTTATGAATATGATTGGGGCTGCAGATTATATTTGTAACATTTCACATTAGGTGAATAATATCGATAACTTATCTGCCGTATTTTGTTTTTTATAACCCTACACCCAGGGTATATTCACTTTATCCTTCAGCTTGTAACGCAGAAAACGAAGCGTGGCAGGTATGCAAAAGTATATATTCTTGATCAGCTTCACCTCCTGAGTCGATATAGCCATGTCCGTCTGTCTGGCTGGCTGGCATGTAAATACTACGAATTGTAAGCGTAAGCTCTCAGAAAAAACTGGGCGAATTTGGACAATAGGACGAAGCACCTCCCATATAAGCAAAAGCTTCAAACACTTTACTGAAAGCGTTTTTTGAGATAACCGAACTAAATTTTACTCAGACACTAAGAACTATAAATGCAAGCTCTTAAAAAAAAACTGGGTGAATCCAGACAAGAGGATGTGGCATCTTCCATACAGCAAAAGCTTCAAAACGCTACACTGAAAATGTTTTTTGAGATAATCCAACCAAATTTTACTCAAACACTAAAAAATATAAATGCATGATGACAAAATAATCTCAGATTTGAAGACCATAATGTGCAATTCTGTGCAGTAAACCATTTAGTTTTCTTTATGTTTTTTTGTGGTAACAGTTCTTTCCAGTACTAAAAAAAAACATTAAATAACTAGCATAGAAATAAGAAACATAAATACATTACACATAAAAACAAACTTTTTCTCTTCCTGTGATAAACCAGACGCATAAAAATTTCTATCATTAAAAAGGCTAATAACACTTGACTTGGTACATTAACTTTGAATGAAAATATTACGAAATCTCCTCCAACAACCCGCGCATGTTTGTATGTATTCTCCTTTAACTGCTAGGAGGAGCATAGAGTTGCAATGCTTGTAAAAATGAAAGATAATGTCGCTAACATTATTCAGAAAATATTTACCATAAATTACACTTTTTTGCGGAGTATTTTTTTTTTTTTTTTTTTTTTTGGATTTCAGTAGAAAAATATTTTTTGATAATTACTATGAACGAAATGTGGATAAATATATCAAAATTAACCATACGAAAATAAATCTGACTGCGATAACAAGACTTTGGTTTTGTCCTTAGCCTTTTGTGTGCAAATTGTAGAGATAAAAATTGTTTTCGAAACAAAAATATTTTTTTCATAATATGTCGTGCTTAGATTCATAATGTAACAATTAGTATAGGGTGACTAACCGTCCCGGATTTTGCGGGACAGTCCTGAATTTTATCTTCCAGTCGCTGGTTAAAAAATGTACCGGAAATGTGCCAAAACTTTCCGGGTTTAAAATGGCCGAATTGTGTATTGTGTAATTTCTTCCATTTTATTCTACAACAATTTTAGTTCATGGATCACAGACCAAAAAGGGCAGATCATAGACCAAAGATTACGGACCATAGACCATAAAGGACAGATAATAGTCCCTACGTTAGGGAATATCGACCACAATGAACACATCATAGATCACATATTATAGAAGGTATAATAAGGAACATTGAGCATAAAGGACAGATCATACACCATTTATTACGGGCCATAGGCAATGAAGAAAATATTATACATCACTTACTATGGACTATAGACTTCAAAAAACTGATCATAGACCATAGATAATAACTCATAGACTATAAGAGATCGATTACAGATAATGTGTTGTATATAAGGTGTCCATTTATCCTGCTTTTGGCAGGATACTCTTGCTTTTTGAGGACTTTTTATGTTAAAACCTGCCAAATGATGGTTTTTGGTTAGTTTTTCCTGTTTTTCGGTCAAAAAATATAGACACCTAAATTATATACCATTGACCATAACGTACAGCTCGTAAGTCTTAGATTATAGACCATATAATGAACTATTATTTTTGCCCCACCCGTTAAAATAGATTTTTTCCTGTCCCGGATTGGGCCACCAAGGAAATGGCCTGCTTTTATTGGTATGTCCACCTTTTCCAATTCAAACGTAGGATTTTTAGATTTTAGATGACTAAATCAGCAATATTGTATCAGGAAGACAAAGATTTAACAAAATGAGACAGAGGTGAAATTTTTACAAAATTTTCTGAGTCTGAAAGAGTATTTCAATATTGAATCTTTATTAAAATTAATGCAAAAACTCCTTAAAAATTACTCAAAATACATTTTATAAAGATTGATCTCTGCGATACTACATTATTTAAATGGCTTGAAGGCTTACTGATTAAGACAATAAAGAGATTATCTCAAGGTATGTGCAAATTTTAGAGAAATGACAATTGAGTTTAAGAAATTTTCTGTTGAAGTTTCACAAACTTGAACAATTTAATGATGATTATGATATAATTATATGTAAAAGATAAAAGTGTTTTACATGATATATTATTATGATAAATTAGCTAAATTGTATGGAAAATTGGAATTCATACCACAAATAAATTCCATATTTATTAAAATTAACACTCATTTAACCCCAAATAGTCCTTTTTAAAAACTTGTCTGTGTTTTTTTTTTTTTTTTTTTTGTTGTTTACTTGTATCCTGTGGTAATTAAAAAGTTTAATTTCTTGTTGTATCCAGCTTGAAGATGTCCCTTATTTATGCATTTGTTGAAGCAGAATGAAAGATTTCTGATAAGCAAAAACTTTTAATTGCAATATGAAAACCATGAACTTTTTAAATTAACCGCAATATTCAGACATAACAAAATTTTCTTTTGCTAAAAAAAAAAAATATTTTATGCGATTTCTATAACACGCAGCACGCATTATATTTTAGTAACAAAAAAAGTGTTGTACCAGTTTTTCTGAGTTGAGGTTTGAGAATTTTCCTGAGGCTGTAACAAATTATCTTAAAAATTATGTATCCAAATTCACAACTTTTCTTCAAAAATAATTTTTAAACTTAGTTTGCTTCAACTCTAGTCCACATATCCAAGCGTCATATCCATTCGCATTATTCTCCTCATTGGATTTGGGAAAATCTGATGTCGCACCAAAAAGCAGTGAACCAAAAATGCTTTGGAGTGCGAGAATCAGCAGGATACAAATGTTATTTATGGTCTTAAATGGCCAAAAATTTTGTTGTTAAATAGCAGCCAACCACATGTCCAGTTCCACACAAGACTGCGTGTGCATGCGGTTGAAAATGAGCTGTGATTTGTTGTACGTTGTGTTTGGAATTACAGTTTCCCACTGCACAATAACGCAACTGAAATCTACTTTGAAAGAGTTACGTATTTTTGCTGTGTCATTGAATTAAGACATAAAGTTGAAATAATACATTGCAGTGTTGATTCTGAGT
The DNA here is from genome assembly GCA_951812925.1 of Calliopum simillimum. Classification (NCBI taxonomy): domain Eukaryota; kingdom Metazoa; phylum Arthropoda; class Insecta; order Diptera; family Lauxaniidae; genus Calliopum; species Calliopum simillimum. Next base: position 50,213 of record CATOTO010000091.1, on the reverse strand, counting down.
TACGGTGAACCAAAATAAAATGTTAGCGAGTTCGATTTCGATAGAAAAATAAGTAACTTAACTTAAATTTCCAAAGTTCATGACAAAGTTAAGTTCAAGTTTTTGACATTTAACTCATGTTACTCCTGTTAGGTACTAAAATGATTTTCATGCTTTGCCAATAACAGCTTTTTGTATTTGCAATGATTTGATTAAAATGTATGCCAACAGATTTGTTGCAGACTTTTCCATTCCATTAGGCTGATTAGTGCTTAGAAATATAACATCAAATACTCTATACAAGAGCGATTCATTTCAATACTATTTTGTGTCCACTTTTCAAAACAGTCCTCAAAATCATGTTCTCAGTTAATGAGATCCACAATGGTATCCCCTTAATTTTTTTTTTTTTTTTGTATTTGAATGATTCCTGATTTTAAATCGTTTTTATTATTGTGATCATTGTCAATTTTTCTGAGCTATTAAAAATGCATTGGGTAAGTGCTTCTTAGTTCTAGTAAAAATCTAGAAATCTTGAATATGATGTGTCCTTGGAAAAGTGAATTATATTATCTCCTGGATGTCCGCCATATGCCAAAAAAGAGTATTTTCTGCACTTTAAAGCAAAAATAACTAATTACATATACCTGGCAGTGAAAAATGGTTGCCAGATTCGGAATCACCACTAGTGATGAGCAAAATTAGTCTTGGTCTTGATTCTTGGTCTTGGTCTTGGTAATTTTGCAAGAACAAGACCAAAACCAAGAAGCTGATATCATTGCAAGACCAAGACCAAGACTGTTATGCTCTTGGTCTTGGTCTTGGTCTTGCTCACGATGTTCATCAAGACCAAGACTGCTTTTTAGTCTTGCGAATTTATAGTTAATAGAGGTTTCACGCCCCTTTCAAGCATAAAATCGCATCTCAATTCGAAATTTGGCATCTTAAAAACCCAACTGATTTGTAAAAATAAGGATTGGAAATTTTGAATACTCAACAATCTTTAGAAATTTTTTCCAGACCAAGACCAAGACTTAATGTGCAAGAACAAGACCAAGACCAAGACTCAATATCAAAACCAAGACCAAGACCAAGACTCAATGTGCAAGAACAAGACCAAGACTGCTATGATCTTGGTCTTGGTCTTGGTCTTGGTTTGCTCATCACTAATCACCACTATAAATTACCCAAAAAGATTGTAGCAATTTTACTTAAACCTAGAAAAATTTTATTTCAACAAGAGCTATTACAGATAAACACAGTTGGGTACCTTTTTATCATAATAAATATGACAGATATAAAAAGGTAGGTTCAACGCACTAATCGGTGTGATTTTTTAAATTTTTAGTCTTCCGCCCTAATGTAAGACCAACTTATTTTAAGTATTAAAATTCATAGCTGAAGGCATGAATTTACCTCAAGTGACGTCAAAAATTTATCTTAACAATTCATCACAGTGCGTAACATATGTTGGATGGATGCATGGAAGGATGGCTGAAGTTAAGAAACCCATTATATTAGTGAAATTGTGACACATGTGGGTGACATGACTGAGTAATGTCGTTGCACGTTTCAAGGTTACAATGACTAAATTCTCCCATTAGAGCTTTGTTGGGCTTAAAATGTTTAATAGCGTGAGGTTAACAAGCTATTAATGTGCCAGACGAAGGCTTTTGGGAAGAAAAGTTAAACTATATTTATCTATTTTCTTAGCTTTGATTACTTAACATCTTCTTTAGTTGCAGCGAAAACTTTCTTGCTTTAGATTTAAGCTAATTCAATTAAATTTTTTCTACATCATAAATAACAATTTTTCAAAATTTTCAGTTTTTGTAAGATAAATTTTTATAAAGTCTAATCGCATTTTATTATTACTTCAAATTAGTTACGAATATGGTGGTCTTTATTTATGGTGCGAATTTAAAAACCCAAAAAAATTATGTATAGTGCCGAAAAATTTTTCCAAAAACTTGCATGATTTCGCTAAGGCAGGACTGTGTTAGGTTTTCATAGCAGCAAGAGTTTTAAAATAATGTGCTTATCAACCTTTTAAGAAGAAATAAAGAAATTGATTAAATAATTTGAGCTTTTTATTTCAAAATGATTTTCAGTAAATGAAATGATAGCGGTAGTCACGCGTTGATGCAAAATCGTTGACATAAAGACGTGAACCATGAATTAAATTGATGATGCATATGTATATTTTCTCATGTCTGCTATACGTCCTCTAAGCATACGCATGCATAAAGTATAAAAATTTCTTTATATATGACAAAAAAACTTCAATGTTTTTATTTAAAATAATAAGTAAATTCAACAAAATTCAACTAAATTAAATGCAGTAGATTATTTATTAATTGTAAGTTTTTTAATGTGTTTAACAATATATTTGTCCTTTTTTCTTTTGTGTTTAAAAATGTTTTGCATTGTTAATAATTTAAATTTTTGGTATTTTTTTGTGTTTTTAAAAAATAAAGACCCCTGAAAAAGTCGCCAAAAAAGTGACGAAACGTCGGGACAAAATTGACTAATAAATGATTTTTTAGTGCAATTAGAAAGAACTGGTCAAAAACCTCCAAAATCGCAAATATTCAATTCGTTTTCGTATATCTGACAAGCAAATCTAATGATTCCTGTCTACATACATAAGTATTTTTAAGGTGCCATACATTTAAGTTGAAAATTTGTTTATTTTTTTTTTTCATATACACATTAACATACACTTTAATTGCATACATGAAAAACCTCTCCCATGCATCACACGAGCAACTGCACTTAATCGCCTTGTCACAACATACGTTTGCGTACAACTAAAGACGCCTGTTGGTTTGTTTTTCAGGAAATATTTACCTTCCGCTTGGATGTTACCCAAAGGACCAGCTGTGTACTCGCAGTGCGTTCATTAAGTACCATCGCGCATAACAACAAATGATTCCCTGATAAGCTCGTGAGACGCAAAAGTTTATTTATTCGCAAATACTTACATGCATATGCATGTATTCATATTGTAAATACTTTCCTTTCAATATGACGATTAAAAGTGGAAAATGGCTCTTCAGCGCCTGAAACTCTGCTACCAAATCAAAAGTGCAGTGAATGTAAATAAAGATATGCGTTATTTATTTGTTTTCAATATTGGGTTTTTTTTTGAATAAAATTTGTGAAATTGAATAAAATAAAGCGCATATGATTGACGCGTTTAATATTTTTAATACTAAATTCTGCAGAATGTTTTGAACTTTGTAAATTAATAAACTCCAATTAAAAGTTAATTGGTTATGTCTTTTCGAAAGCGTAGTTGAATTTGACAGATTTATATGTACAGTTGTGCTCAAAAAAATAGTAGTGATACTACCGGTTAGCTTGTTTTTGTCATATCTAACTGACTATTTGAATTTTCGATATTTTTTTTACCAATTTGTAACGCTATGAAAGCATAATAAGAAGACCCACTACTTTCAATTTTGACGTACTTGTTCTAATTTTTATTTGAAAAATTCGCAGTTAAACTGATTTTTGTCTGATCAAAATAATAGTAGTGTATGTGAAAATTTTTTCAAAAAATTAGAATAAACCGGATATTCCTAACAAAAAAGGTATTATTATAATCATTTATCAGTTTCTCATCGGCGTGCAACAAAAACTTTTCCAAAAATGGGACGAGGCAAGCATTGCAGTTCTGTGCGGCATGTACTTATAAAAAATTGATTTCGAAGGGCAAAACTTACAAGGAAGTGAAAAATTTAGTAGGTTGTTCAGCGACGATGGTTCGAAATGCTATCACGTTCACCCCACGCCTTGAAAAACGCGGCCGACCTCGTCTAATCTTCAAGAAAGAAGAAAACCATGTGGTGAGATATTCAAGACTAAATCCTTTTGCGAGCTGTTCCAAGATAAAGGATGAACTTAAAGTCAATGCCACTACACAAATAGTACGAAGATATTTGCAGGAAAATAATTTGGCAGCACATAGCCCAAGAAAAGTTCCGCTTCTAAAAAAAAAACATGCAGCAGCAAGAATAAAATTCGCTCAAAAACACATCGACTGGCCAGTTCAGAAATGGAGAAATATTTTATGAACTGATGAATCCAAAATTGTGCTTAATGGTGGAAAGGGGTCTCGGCAATACGTAAGACAACCACCAAATACGGAATTAGATCCAAGATTTACCTTAAAAACAACCAAACACGGAGGAGCTAGTATAATGATTTGGGCATGCTTTTCGTACAACGGTGCGGGGCCTATATATTGGATCCAGAAATTCATGGATCGGCACCTATACGTTCATATACTGCAGAAAGTTATGTTGTAATATGCTAGCGACCAAATGCCACTGAATTGGGTCTTTTAACAGGACAACGTCCCCAAGCACACTAGTTAAGTCGCCAAACAATGGTTTCAGGCCAACGACATAAATGTTCTTGAATGGCCCGCCCAGTCACCAGACCTGAATCCCATTGAGAACCTATGGTGAAACGTGAAGAATGCAGTCGCCCAATGTAGACCGACCAATGTTTCGCAACTTTGGGAAGCAGTTAAAGACGCCTGGAAATCCATACCTGTCCAAATATGCCAAAATCTTGAGGAGTCGATGACAAAGCGCTGTGGTTGTGTTATTGCGAATAAAGGCCATGCAACTAAGTACTAGTGATAACGTTGCGTTTTAAATAACCCATAATTTTAAAAACGTGGCTATTTTGCAAAAGTTACACGACTGCAAAGTTACCACTACTATTATTTTGAGCAGCTAAATTTTAAGAACTTGTGAAAACTTTAATTTTTTTATCCCAACTGCCTTGAAGTCTTGTTAATTATTTTTTCAATTTCTCCTTAGGATACCACTCTTGAAAAAAAAATTTATTTCAATTTAATCAATATAAAAATTCGGATATTTTTAAGGTCTTTTTCAATTTTATAAAAACCACTACTATTATTTTGAACACAGCTGTATATAAAAATTTTTGTATTTTTCATTAACTGATTGTATTTGTTTTCTGAAAATCGTTGGAATAATATAAGGCCTTCTTTAAATTCCAGCAGCCCTGCTGTCTTCACTTCTTTGTTTCTTTTTTTTTTTACACACAGTATCATTGGGCACCAAAGCCTGGCACTCACGCTTCCACAAAGAAGGCAACACAGCAGGCAGAAGCTAGGAAGTTCGAATTGACATAAATTCTGTTCGAAGCTTGCACTTTCTATTCTAAGTGTCGGAGTAAAATTTGATTGAGCTATCTCAGGAAATGCTTTCAGTACAGCATTTTGAAACTTTTAAGAAAAAGTGAGATAAAACACTCTCTTTTCGAATTCGTTTTATTTTCATTTATATTTTGTTGTAATTTCTCGCGACCTTTCCCTTTGCCATACACATTGTACATTAAAGTGTATCGCAAAAAAAAAAAAAAAAAAAATGAAATATTAAGTGTTTTAGTTTATAAATAAATTTATAAAGCATAAAGATAACAAGGGCCATAGGGTTAAAGATAAACTGTGTTTCGACAAAAATCCTTAATAATTTTGAAGGAATCTTTTATACTGCAGTTCAATAATTTTTGAATGGGTTGGTTTTTCCTTTTCAACTAAAATGTACTGAACAGAGAGTGAAATGCAACAAAATACACATTCCATGAAAGTAATTCTTTTAAATAAATGTTTTGTGATGAACAGTGTTTTTCAAAGTCAAACTCTGGCTATAAAAATGCACTCTTCTCTGGATAATTTTGAGTAATAATTGAGTCTCACTAAGGAAAGTGCTTAAAAAGGTGTTCAAAGTGTTTAATTTTATTTGCTGGATTTTTCTCTGAATATTAAAACAACAACTTAATATTGCCAAATCTAAGCAAGGGGTGACAGCAACTAAAGGTTGCAATAAAACCTGCTTAACAGCAGAGTTAGCGTATTCATTTCCAGGAATATCTACATATGTGACCTGGAGTCCAAATATTGAAACAACATTGAAAAAATTTATACTGCCAACAACATAGTTGAAAATATTTTCTGTTCGGTTGGCTAAGGCGTTGATAACTGAAAGACTGTCAAATCAAATTAATATCTTTGGTGTATTTTCACTTGCAGCATATCTGATTGCAAAATGTAAGACTTGAAGTTCGGCATGAAATATCCCTGAGTACAGTGGCAAGAGTCATTGGGTCATCCATTAGACAATTCTTTCGTTACAGCATATGATGAAGAACCTTCCGAGAATGAACCATCTGTGTAAATAATTGTGTCAGGAGAAATTAGTCCAAAAATAATTGGATTTGTAGAGTTTTTTGAATGAATGCTTAAACTAGTGTCGACGGAGAAATTTTGAAAACATTGCCCTACCGGGGTCACTGGCTCTAAATTTGGGATAGGAACATTGAACTTTATTAAAAGGTTGACAGTATTTCTAATACTGTATAGTACGTTTAAATATGGAAAATGGTTCTTGACATATATATAAGTAAGTGGTACCTTTTTCTTTGATTTAAAAACCGAAAATGACCAATATCTTGAAAACGACGCGAAAAAAAAAAAATGTATTTTTTGGAATCAGCAGCCGATTTTACATAGGAAATGAATACTGGTGTAATTTTAACACGTTATATCCTGCAAGTTTACAAGCAGTTTTGATGAACTTTTGTTGGTAATGCCACGTCTACTTTTTTCCAAAACCTCAATATAGAGCCACGGCCAGTTTCCAAACAAAAGTTTCACTTCCTTCATATGCACTGTGTTGCACTCGTATTTTTTTTTATATGGTGGTTGGCCCACCTTAGTGTACAAATACCCGTGACGTGGATGGTTGACTTTTCATTTTGTTGTTTTAGTTATTATTGTTGTTTTTAAAGTACAATCCTTTCCCTGTTGTATATTCACTGTTGACAGAAAAGTTACAGATTTTTGTTTCAAACTGCGGTCTTTGCCACTGAGTTGCTTCTTGTTCTTGTATTGTTGTTAACAACGCACAATACTTTCTTAAGAACATCAGTTGATTTTAATGTTGCATTGGTAAAAGGGGGAGTTTTTATGTTTTTTCAGAATTCAAAAAAGTTGTGTTGTTAATCTTTAGATAAATGCTTATCATCGCAAAAGTTTTGTGTAATACAGCATAACATATTAAACAAGACATAAAATAATGTTGTTTTGTTTTGTATCTTACATTACTAATCAAATTTTTTGCCTTGGGGTAGACTAACTCTTACTTGACAGCAGTGAAAAGTTTTCACCCTTACATTATTTGTCCTTAATCATTAATATATATGTGGTTGCTATAAGAAAACATCATTTAAGTAAGTAATTGTATGAACATATATGGAACTACATGATGTACATTTGTTACAATGTAAACTTTGCGATGTTAAGTAAGATCGTGTTATATTACTTACATCTTCGTCATGTTAGTGGAAATATATGATTTAATAACATTTTTCATTATTTTAATTAGATAACAAACATACAATTACAGCATTTATAGTACTTTTATTATGCATAGAATGACGTCTTTTGTATGTAAAAAGTTACATTCCCGCCAATTTATATAAATTTGAAATAACAAAGAACTGCTGACATGTGACTATAAATTCCCATTAATTTGTAGAAATTTCCGTAAAATTTATGCTTAAAAAATTACTAAGTGGTGATCAGAGAACAATCTTGGTGATTGCATCTCACATACACAGATGGAGAAAAAAATAAAAGTGAGAACTACTTACTATAAATTACAGCCTTTCTGTAGCAATAAGTAAAATGAGGTTGAATTCTAACTTTTCCTAGTAAAATATATTGAAAGAGGAAAAATGGACAGAAAAAAACTCTTGCATGAAAAGAAATGTAGCAACTTTAGTAGCAGACGAAAAAATCATATAACATATTCGGTAATTGCTGTGCAAATAGCACAGCAGAATATCAGAGTTCCTAACCAGCGAGCCACCCACATAACCTTTGCCCAAAACTATTTGCCTTGGCTTTTGGCTTTTTTTTTGTAGCAGGCTGCATGCTTAAAGTTGCTGCCAGCTTAAGTGTAAGCACTTAAATCAACCAGTTTCTGCTGATGTTTCAAGCAATGGATTTGAAGTAGAGCATGACGCGCCACTAACAATCTCACATGTGTGAACAGGCAGCAAAAAAATCAAACTTTCTCTTTTTATAAAAAAAAAACTTACGTTTCTCTTTCTTGGGATCAGTATCAGATGAGACTTGAGTAACAAACTTTCAAGCATTAATTTGAAATTTAAACCTATCATTTCCCATGAAAATCTGAAACATTTCATCTAAAACGTGAGCTGAGAATTTTCGTATTTTTAATAGGTTGTCTTTTTTTTTCTTCTAGAAGATGAGGTTCCTTTTTCTTTTGCGCAAATAGAGATAAAGTTTTAAGTTTTCAGATTTTGTCGTACCTAATTATAGCAAAGTAGGTAAAAAGCAAGCTATTGCTGACATTTGACATTTAAAACTTCATGTTTTTGTTTTGGTTGGTTGTTGAGTTTACGTTTCCTTAAGCCGGAAATGGTATACTCAAAACCCATCTACTTAATTAAGTTGACCTCAAACTTCATGCACAAAATAGCAGTAGGGGATAAAGTCAATAAGAATTTGTAGAACACAAATTGCTGAGCATTTTAATTTAAGTAGTTGGTGCCAGAATTTGGATTTTCCCTCGTTAAGAGAATACAAGAAATTAATTTTTCTTATCCCCAGTGTGCCAAACGAACCCGTTTCGAATCCGTAACAGTTTCATATTCTCGTATTTTTTATCCATTACGGATCCGTTACTGACCCGTTTGCGAGAGTAATTCCTCTAAAAAAGCGAATCCGTTTCGAATTCGAGTCTACAAGTTCAAAACGGATTCGCTTTTAATAATGTTAATGCTGCTTATAAAAAAACAAAAAATGGTGAAGCGCTTACTTTTAATTAAAAAAAAAAAATTCACTTTTAACTGGGAGGCGAGCCGGGCTTCACGTTTTTTATATCTTACCTGACACGCCTACCGCCCATACAAAAAATATATTCAAAATGTAACTTTATGAGCATTTTTCACGAGGGCCACGAGGGCGTGGCAACATCCATATAAGAAAAAGTTTAACCCATTCCCCGCCAGCACTTATTTTTTTGAATTTGATGGTGAATTTTTGTTTGAGGGGTAAAAGAAGGTTCCTGAGTTCAAATCCGGTTAGCTTTTTTAGCGACCACGCCCCATTTTTCCATGGTGCCCTGATGCCATATGGCATCACTGGCGGGAACCTCTTAGCAAAAAATTTACTTTGAGTTTTATTTAAAATTCTATTTTTTACACGTATGCATACATATTTTTTGAATAAAAATGGTAAGTTAGCACACTAATCCGCGGTAGTGTGATATTTGACGAAACATCTAACGCATAAATCTACATTGCATCTTTTGCACCTGTTTCAGAATTGGTTTTTGCACGGTCTATATTTACATCTACTTACTTCGATCACATTCACCAACGTAATGAGCGATTCCATCAAAACGTGAATTTTGATCTATTCGATTAGTTCCTTCCATACATTTACTATGACTCGACTGCCTTTAGACTTTCGACCATTATAGCTTCCACTCATTTCTACAAAAGAGCGTAGCTATCGATTTTAGATCTCTTCCATGTGAAGTAGAAGCAACTAAAACGCAATTATTATCATTCCACTTTACAATGGCGATGTCAAATTCCTTGTTTTCTGCAAATTTGTTATGCCCTCTTTGTTTTTTTTTTTTTTTTTTTTTTTCATGATGTCTTTCAATGAAGTGAGCAGTTGTGTGGAATGCAATTTTCTCTTATGGTTCCCGTTACATTATGGCCTAGGCTTTGCAAATAATTTAAAACTGGGATTCCAGTTAATAAATTATCGAAGTAAAAGTGGAATAGGAGGGCACAAACGTCGTCAGGAAGGGCGTTGATCATTTGTAATAGAGCTGCCACAAAGTGAATACAACAATACTTTCCTCGGTAAATACCAAAGGACACCAAATACCCTCCAAGAGTGTTCAGAAACCATGCAATATATCTAAATCGAAGAAGTTTGGTTCGAATAAACTGTTTGCATGGGAGCAGTCTGAAATACGGTGTCATGGACTCATCAAATAATGCTCAGGGTGAAAGGGATCAATGTGTTTTATCAGTGTAAAGTGAATAAAACGGCTTATTTGATTGAAACTATTTCGAGACATGCCAGCAAAAATCATGTCTTTAATGATCCAATAATCTTCACGATTAACTACAAGCATTGTAACCAAAGATAAACATAATCCCAATAGTAAGATGCATCCACAATCATTTACAGCACATCTTCATAAAAAAAAGGCTTGAAAAATTCATATGACACCCAGGCCCATTCACACGGGGTGGGTTTTATGGAGTTCAAACCCCCCCAGGTAGATATTTTCCCCATATAAATTATTTATGAATCGAATTATTGAAATAAATGGAAATTAATCTACCTCTAAACTTTTCATAAGCGGTTCCCGCCAGTGATGCCATATGGCACACTTAAAATATATTCAGGCCTATCACTTAGTAAGGAACAACTTATGGAAAAATATAAATGCACTTTAGAAACTTCTGCATTACTCTGCAATTTGGCTTGATTACTTTTTTCAAAATCGAAATACAAATAAATAATTTTTTGCAACTCGCCGACGTCTCGATGCCATAATCGTTTTTTTTTTCGAATAATTTTTCAATGATCAATTTCTCTCCGCTCACGCTTGAAAAGTTGATGGAATATTTACGCATGGAATGCATCAAATGATAGATCAAGCATTTCTACGCACATTTCGGGTAATGCGTTTTAACTGTGCCGTATGGCATCACTGGCGGGGAATGGGTTAAGATGTTATAATGAAAACTATTTTTGAGATAATAGAACCACATTTCACTCAGACTGTTAGAACAGTAAATGCAAGCTCTGGGCAAAAGCTATGAGAATTTGGAGAAGTGGTAGTGGCATCTCCCGTACATGCAAAATTTTCAAAATACTGCAGTGTAGGATATTTAATGTTTGGCCAGGCCAATGGTAACTCCCTTACTATGTAGTTATATATTGGTTTTTCTTTACTTTCCTACCTTGAGAATTTATTTACCAACAAAAAAAAGGATATTAAACAAATGTTACACATGAATGGCTGACAGGATAAACATTATTAAGTACAATGTATCTGTAACATCAAAATAATGCAACCTTTTACGCCAATGACACGTTGACATAAATTTTATTAAAATTAAAATTGATTTTCACCACAACTACATGGAAGAAACGCCCTCACGTATGCATTTGTATGACAAGGATTTCCATAATTTCGTATTTATGGCCAATAAAATCAAAAAGCCATTGAATAAACGCATAAATTGTTTATAATGGAATGGGCCGTTTGTTTAAAAAAAGTACCCTTATACGCGTAAAATGTTAAGGTAGCAGTGAAGTGAATATACACAAGGCCTACAAAATGGATAATACTTTATCTGTAAATGGGTGTTACTGTAATAAAATATTGAAATTCTCATTATTAATTATTGAATTTTGCCAGGAGTTATTTATAGCGCTTTAGTAAGGTTTTTTTTTTTTTTGCCATCATGTAAATATTAAAAAAGAGCTGAAGGATATATGATTTAAATTTTTTCGAAACATTGAAAAATTAAAAGTTTAAAAGTACATACACTGTTCTACCTTAAAATGTGGTCTGACGGGAAATATTGGGTGTTGGAATTAATTTTAAAGGTTTTTTTTCGGTTTTTGAGCATTTATTTAGAAACAAAGGTACAATGTATATTATTCAAAGTATTGTCCATCGTAAGGTTCAACATTTTCCCATCTTTCTGGCAGCATATGGATTCCGCGCCGGAAGAACGACACGTCTTTTGAGGCAATCCATGAATCGACTCATTTTTTGGTATCCTCGTAAGAAGTGAAGCGCTGCTCAGTCAAGCCATGCGTCATCGATATGAATAGGTGGTAGTCGGAAGGGGCTATGTCTGGGCTATAAAGCGGGTGGGGTAGCACATCCCAATTCAGCGCCTCCAACGTTTCCTTGACGGTTCTTGCAACATGTGGCCGTGCGTTGTCATGTTGAAAAACCACTTTGTCGTGTCTTTTGGCATATTCCGGCCGTTTAACCTTTAATGCTCGGCTCAATTGCATCAATTGTTGTTGGTAGCGTTCCGCAGTGATGGTTTCGTTAGGTTTTGGCAGCTCTTAGTACAATATGTAGATAATTCTTAATTACCTCGGGTGAGGGGAATTTAATCGTGTTACCCGTTTTGCTGAATTGATTCATTGCCCCATACAAAATGCTCAAATGACAATTTCATTTCTCATCGGAAATTATTTTTCTGTTCAGAATATATTAATCGGTAATCAAATTGCTAATTTTTACTTAACTTTCGTATAGAGTGGGCGCCAGATGGACTTTAGTATACATGCAAAATATAAGTACCGAAAACTGATTTCAGATACTTGTAGATTGGACCCCAAGTAAGAAGAAAGTCGATGTAAGCTGGTTCAAATTAACTAGTTCGCTGTTGAATAAGTGCAATATTAGGCTAGTGTATGCTTAAGATGATACGATTTGTCATATAAGGATAACAACAGATTTTCTGGAGATAATCTGTAGCTCTGCTATAGATTTTTACTGGTAAATATCAACAGGTGCAAAATGTCGTCGCTAAACCAAGTTTTGTTGAACGGCCATATTCTGTTCTTTTTAAGTACTTCTACGAATCTACTCTAACTTACCCTATCTTTCTCTATAAGTAATTATCGTGACAATCTCGCCAAGACGTTATTTCTTAAGGTACCTAATATAAAGATAATTCAGGTAAAAAACTCATTTGGCATTATTTTACTGAAAAATCCTTATTATTTAATTTTTTTGAGAACTCCCAAATTTTGAACAAACTATTGCACTGATGTCAGAGGATAACGAAAAGTTTATTTGACATGATAAATAGACTGAACTATTATTTTGCAGATAAGAGGGTTTTTACTGACATTTTTTGTAAAGTTTAATTATATACTGCATCGCACTAAATGGACCACGCTCTTTTGATTCGATGAACCAGAATATTTCTATCTTATACGGTTTCAGAGATAATTAATGAAATTGGAGAACTATCATCACAAAAAGTATTAAGTCAGTTATCCCGAGTTTTGAGTTATATGCTCTCATGCTCCCGTAGGAAAGGCTTAAGTCTTTTTTCCAAGCATTCCTCAATATTCATTATTCCAATGATTACAAAAGAACTGCTCCTTTTGCCACAACTACAGATTGCTTGCCAAACCAGGAACTTACGAGGATATTTTGACTACTTTTTTCTCTTAAACTTTTCTTCCACATTCCCACACGAGTCTGCAGCGTAAAATTTTTGGCCTAGAAGCTGCGAAACGTCGGCTAAAACATCCGTTTCGTCGTCCATGATGCAGCATAAAAATTTTTGAAAAAATTAATTTTTAATTTTATAGCGTACTGTTTTGCATCCGTGTTCTACGCAGCATTTCCTTCAGTAACTTCTTTTACTTTGAACATCTTCAAATCAGCCTGTTTTTTGGCCTTACGAAATAAAAACTCGGAACAATCCACCTTCTGTGCCAGTTTTCTGCATGAAATGTTGAGGTTCTCCTTTAGAATTGTGACGATTTTCTTCTTTTTGTTTTGGTAATGGACACTTATTTTCTGGAACTTGACCCTTGAAAGACATCTAAGCCTTCTTTAAATTTTTTTCAGAACTCGTGATACTTATTTCACATTAACTTTGCTATTCCGCGCAGTTCTATTGATAGTAAAACGCGGGTGGTCTTGAAAAATTTTTGTTATTGACTTTTAAACTCCTAGCTCGTTTGCTATTTCTAAGTAACTAGAGAAAAGGACTAGGGAAAAAATTTGAAAACAATAATTTAAGAACTATCATTTTAAAGCCTACTGCGAAAACAATTTTTTAAATTGAGTTATTTGAAAACAGGTTATTGGATAAAATGTATCAGACAATTTTATGAATCGCAGTCCTTAGATAGTATTGTGATAAACTTCAGATTCAATTTGATCATTACACAACCTACTCAAAGTATGGCCTAAGCTTTAGTAAATAACCTGCCGGAAGGTGATACAATAGAATAGTAATGATAATAATAATGAAGAATAACGTAAAACAAAAGGGTTTGTTAAAAACTTTACCACGAAAATATGCACAATGGGCTGATATGGATTATAGCTGGCAAATAGTGTACTAACACGAAAAAATAACAAATTATGTACTAAGAAGGACGAAAACGAAATCATTCATGATACAATTTTGTTTGAAAATTATGATGTTATCAGACATCGCATATATTAAGCATCACAGCTGATGATGGAACTAATTTCAATTATCTTTTTTTATATAGGTACATACGAGCACTACAACACATTTTTCATTTGGCGATTTCAAAGTTTAAATATGTTGTGCCAATTTTTTGAAAACACATCGTGTACACTATGTGCATGAAAGTGCCATGTATTTCACAATTTACCACTGCTGGCAATTGCCTAAAGGATTCCATTTTGTATTCGCATTTTAACAAGTGGCCATGCCACTTTAGGCAGAAATGCAAATTTCAATGGCTTCAAGTACGAGGAGAGTCCTTAATTAAAACTCACAAAAGAACGCTAGAGTACGCATGAATAAATGTGAAAAGCGGCACATAATCGGCTTATTTTGTGCCAAATGGCAAATGACAATATTCAGTTCCATGTACAAATTACTCAAAATTGTATTTCACTGCTAAAGTGCTGAGTTGGTTGTTCGTTTCCAAGGCTATGGTACGGATGCTGGTTGATAAAATGGTACTAATTAATATTTGCATCATTTGGCAATAGTAAATGTTGAAGAAGTGGTCAACATGTGAGTGACTTGATATTTTTAATACTCAATATAGTGAAAAAATAATGACATAACAAGAACATCCGTATTCTATTTTTTTTGATATCTTGTTGAATCTAGTATGTAGATATTGAAGAGTGTTTTTGGAAAATACCAGCGCAATCTACCATTGATTCATAAGAACAAGTTATTTGATTTGATGCATTTGATACATCTTTCACTGGCATTTCCCATATAACCTTTCATTTTCTTTTTGAAATTTTCAATTTAAGCTTCAAATGTAAGCGGAAAATGTGCAATAAAAATTTTCTCACATGTCATTTTTGCTAGTACTAAGCAGTGGGTGATTGTGACGTGGACCAATGTTTTGATAGCAAAAAATAATATTATTTTAATGGAGAAAAATGTGAAAAGCAGCACAATAAAATCAGAAGAGTTTTCAAACGTTGCAATTGAAAAAAGTTAGTTCTGAGAAAAATATGAAGCAAAGTAATTGCGAAATATTATTGCAGAAGTAAAATTAACGAGTTCTGTTTTCAATGGTTTGACAGTTAAAAGATTGATTCAAAAAATAATATCAATAAAAAAATATAACTAAGTTTTCACACTATACGTTTTCTTTTTGAAAGTAATGCCGCAGAAACATTTCAACTGGAAAAGTATACCCAGCGAAGATAGAGAATACAAACAAAAGTATAAGCCACATAAGAAGAATTAAGGTCTATAAAGTGAGCTATGCAGGTGTGACGAATTTCGATGTTTTTTGTTTGGGAATTTCGAGCTATTTTCGAGCTTTTCAACAGTAATTTCGAGCTGCCTGGGAAATTTTCCATTTTCCGGAAAAGCGGAAAAATTGTTCTGCATAGCTGAGTTTATTTTTTCAGCCAGACGAATCCGCGGGAAGAGTTAGCGATAAAATCTTTTTACGCAGGAATTTCGAGCTACTTTCGAGCTAATTTTGAGCTAAAAGCATTTTCCGGAAAACTCCCAAATTTCCCGGAAAATCCCAAAAAAAAATTTTTTATGGCAAACTTTATTTTTTTCAGCCAGACGAATCCGCGGGAATAGTAAGGGATGAAATCTTTTAATGCAGGAATTTCGAGCTACTTTCGAGCTGACCTTGAATGAAGTGTTTTCCTTAAATTTCCCCGGAAAATCCCAAAAAATTTTTTAAGGGCTTGCTTTATTTTTTCAGCCGGACGAACCCATGAGAATATTTCGCGATCATATCATTTAACACACGAATTTGGAGCTAGTTTCGAGCTCATCAAAACGAAAAGTGTTTTCCGGAAAACCCCAAACTTTCCCGGGAAACCCTAAACTTTCCCGGAAAATCCCAAAAAATCTTTTTTATGGCGGTGCCATGACATAATCCCCATTTCGTAAATAAGTGCTATGTCCGCAAACTATTGGATATATTACCGACTGATCCGCGGCCGAAGGCCGCCGCGAAGCCGGTGTTGGATTTTTGGGAGTTTTAAATCCTGAGCTGCGGCCGCAGGCCGCCCACTTACCCCTACTCTTATGTAAAATTACTGTGGCTAGCAAACTAGGTGTTGGATATATTATAGGCTGATCCGCGAAAAACTTTCGGACATAATAATAATAATATGCGGACATAACACAGGGAAAAAAAAAATTTAGTTTTTTGGGATTTTCCGGGGAAATTTAAGGAAAATACCTCATTCAAGGTCAGCTCGAAAGTAGCTCGAAATTCCTGCGTTAAAAGATTTCATCCCTTACTGTTCCCGCGAAATCGTCTGGCTGAAAGAAATAAAGTTAGCCATAAAAAAAGTTTTTTGGGGATTTTCCGGGAAAATTGGGAGTTTTCCGGAAAATGCTTCTAGCTCAAAATTAGCTCGAAAGTAGCTCGAAATTCCTGCGTAAAAAGATTTCATCGCTAACTCTTCCCGCGAATTCGTCTGGCTGAAAAAATAAACTCAGCTATGCAGAACAATTTTTCCGCTTTTCCGGAAAATGGAAAATTTCCCAGACAGCTCGAAATTACTGTTGAATAGCTCGAAAATAGCTCGAAATTCCCAACCAAAAAACATCGAAATTCGTCACACCTGCATAGCTCACTTTATGCACCTGAAGAATTAATACTAAGCTATGGCCTACAAAGGTATTTCTATATGAATATGAATTTATGTCTATATATATGTGCGCTTTTCACTGCTCATTAGATCTTAAAAGCAGGTGTAACTTGAAGCAAACAGGTGGTTTTAATGTTGTTAAATGTGGAATAAATTCAAGAATAATGACGTGAGAGAAATTCCATAAAAACATTTTATTACCTTACGATTTGCATAATACATCATGCACATGATTAAGAGAAAATAATAATTTTTAATATAATAAATCACGTTGTTATTTATAAAATGCAATTTCAAAAAAAAAATTTCATTTTTTTTAAAAAGTTTTTCATTTAAAAAATGTTGCACCAGTAAAACTTTTTAGGTTTCTCTTTCAACTCAAATTTTCATTTTAGTTATTTTAGCAATGAGGAGTAGTTTCCAACAAATCTTTTCCAGTTGTTGATATTTGACAACCACAAATTATCATAAGTAGTTAAATTTGTTAAGCACTAAACTAACTTGGTGAAACCAGAGCAGACCAAGTAATGTTCCTTTTTTTTGCCAACAAACTTATTTAAAATTTTTCTATTTTTATATGATTTTTTTTTTTTTTAAGCAAATATCACTTATACTATTATACTATAAGATTATTTTGCCAAATTTTATAAAACATAGTAAAACTTTTTTTTTAAATCTTAATTTAAACGTACTTAATTGTAAAATAATTCCATAATTTAGATAAACAAGTTTCAAAAAATTATGAATTTTTGATAAATCCGCCAAATTTTTAAAGTGATTAAAATCTATAGCAAAAGTAGTAAAACACTATTCAAAATCCGATAAATTTATAGAAAGTAAGATAGCAAAATATGTTGGAAATCTCTAAAAACGTTTAAAATGTCTAAATATGTTAAAAAAAAAAAAATCCAAAATTGTTAAATAATATTGGAAAGTTTTAAGTGTTATGATATATTTGAATAAAACGAAAAATGTTGACACACTCAGGAATTTTGGTCGAATATCAAAAGTTAACTTAAGAAAATCAATTTTTAATTTTTACTAATTTATACTAGGAATGCCCCAGAAAAATCTGACACTTACATAAAAAAAGTAATGTAAAAAACGTAATGTATGATTATTTTTTTCAAGAAAATTTTAGCATCCATTCTGTGAAGAAAAAAAATTATGAACAATAAATGAACCTTTCGGAGAATCAAAAGCGCTCCATTGACATCTTAAGAAAAAAAAAGTATTATGCACAAAATGCGTAGAATCGTCGAAAGAAGTTTTTGAAAATGTTTTGAGGAATTTTAAAATTCTTCAAAAATTGGTCCAAGCATTTGAGAATAAAAATATTTCCAAAAATTTAAAAAAAATTCAGACGTGGGCAATTCTATGCACTTTTTTCAAACGATGCCTCGTTTTTCAATAAAAAAGCATATTTGGGATTACGTTGTTGATAAACCTTAAAAAATAGATTTTTGGAACCGTATATTATCTGTACTGATGCAAACCATTTCAAAACCATCAAAATCTTTTTGATGGCACCCGATTTGGCTAAAAAATTGGCATAAGCAATAGTAGCATAGTGAGAAAAATTACTACCAAATATTTTTCAAAATATAAAAAAATGGCGGAGATATAGGACTTTGAAATTTTTAGGTTCGTTTTTTTTGAGAAGCTGTAAATTTAGTTGCATTTATCCATTCTTTTTTTGTTGTATATGTGCGAAACATGGCTTGTTACTGAATAACTAACGAACGCCAACAAATGCTTAAGGCGTATACTCAAGATTTGGTAGCCTCGCACTATATCAAATGCCGAGCTACTTCAAAAATGCAATCAGAGGGCTATAGCAAACGAGGTCAAGCTGCGCAAATGGGGATGGATTGGTCACACTCTCCGGAAACCACACAGCAAAGATTGTCGCCAGGCTCTTGAGTGGAATCCACAAGGCAGTAGAGCACGTGGTAGACTCAAAACCAACTGGAAAAGGTCGCTGGAAAAGGAAATCCAAGAATCGGGAAAGTCATGGCAATAGATCAAAGTCATCGCAAGGGATTGCAACAAATGGAGATGTTTCATATTGGCTCTATGCTCCTCCTAGGAGTTAAATGAGAATACATACATACATACATCCAATTCTCAATTTTACGATGTCAAATGATTTGTCTTGAAACAGGCTTTAAAATAAAAATTAGCAAACATTTTTTTTTTATTATTTTTATATTGTTTACACTGAAAAAAAGAAAATGTTGAATTGAGTTTCCAAAAATATGTCATTTTTGATATTTTTCTTACAAAAAAAGCTACAGGTGTAACTTACCAGTCCTCCAAAAATTGGAGTGGGCCTGCCAGTGGTTCTCCAGAAAAACAATAAAATGAGGCTTCTAAAACAGTCAATAAACTAACTTCAGCATTTGAAAATTTTATTTAATAAAAATATTGAATTAAAAAAATGTACTGAAAAATTCCGGAAGATACTGCTTATGCCAATTTCCAAATCGGATTCCATGAACAAATTTCTTGATCGTTTACACATGGTAAACACCTACTACAAAAAGAAATTTTTAATATTTTAACCCCAAAAATTGTGTTGTTCTTAGCCAAAATTGGTGGTTTAGGAGAATCAAAAGTGCTACTCAGATTTTTCTCGGCACGGAAAAAAATGAAGCAGATATCGTTTCTAAGGTTCCTTCTAACCCCATAGACGGTGTGGGGACTTTTTTTTTTTGTTTGCGTCATACAAATCGAACAAGTTTATTGTTGAATTATAAATAAGGACTGGAAATTTATTGAAAAATAGTGGAAGAGTTCTGAAGAAATTGAAAAATATTAAGAATGTCAGAAAATGTCGATGTACCTATTGAAGGAGCAGATATATAACGATCCCGTGGACAAATTTTTGAAAAGTGCAAAAGTATAGATTACGTTACATAAATAACGGACGCTGTCCCTAATTTACATTGGTAATTTCTCTTTACAGTGAAGTCTGACTATGGGTAATTGAATATTACACTGTCTAATAAATAGGGTAATATTTGAAAAAAAAGTTTCACGTATGAAAACAAAACTGTTAGAACAGCAAAACGTCAGAATTATATTTCAATTTCAGTTTTGTATTTTTAACAGTTTCTTCTGAATTGTTAGTTCATTCAACTCACAGGTATAATTCCATTCGTTCCATTGCTCTCGAAATTTACATTCATACGATTTTTTTCTTCCTTAAAAAAAAAAATCCTTAGCCGAATGAATGCACACTTACGAGTAAATGGAACTTTTTGAATTTTTATTTTTTTGGTATTTCACAAGTGGCACTTGATACCTCTGAAAAGCGCAAGAGTCATAAATTTCAACGAGTTTTCATCAATTCATCTACGTGTTTCTGCCTTTAAATTGGAATTTTGTATAAAAGTTGAACTGAGAAAGTTAACTGCAATCTGTTGAATATATTTACGTGATATGAACTACAAATATTTGATTAAAGGAAATGAAAATATTTAAATCAGATAGATACTAATTAAATTGATGGATATTTCGTAAATTTTTGATGATATTAATTAAATAGTTTATAAGCTACTTTAGGGAAATTACGGATGTGGAGAAAATATGAAAATGAATGCACAACAGCAGGAAATTTTCCTTCTCACTTGTTCTGTTTGGACACGAAAAACGAATCTTTGTACTGACCACTACAATATTGACAGTATATAAGTGTAAAAAAGTTAACGGAAATTTATCTGACGGTATTTATTTAAGTTTTCTTCCAAAACTCAATAAACAGGTTATTTATCAGTACGTTTTCATTCAGACAGAAGTAGTTTTGATGAAAACTTTGATTAGAACTCACATATGAGCCGTTCAAAATGAAAATGGTGGAAGTCCAAAATGAAAAGTAATATCATATAAATGATGTGCCATAATGATCAGTTATTTGATTGATATCATTTTTTCAACATAATTTTAACAATTTCATTTTATCAGGTAAATTTTTCGTGGAAACAGAAATCATTTTTATTCATCCCTAACAAAATGTCAGGCAATAAATATTATGACATTACTTTTGCTTCCTTTTGGACTTGGACCATTTTCATTTTGAACGGCTCATATATTTGAATGCTTTTAATTTGCTTTTCTTTGCTTTAAAAAGCTATTATTATTTAAACAAGAAACCACTATCTAAATAAACTAGTTTCATGAAGAAAGTTTTTCTGGATTTTTAAGTCTGTGGTTGGGTACTTGCTTTCGCATCATATGGCGTTCGAAGGGCACTTGCGTGTGATACATTCTTTCCTGCTTGTTAAATAAGAAGAGTTTTTCTCACTTTGCAGTGACCGAATTATTAAATTAATTTGTATTTTAATTAACCAACAATTAAATACTGCGATTACGGGGCAAGTTCGAAACGCGGTGCAAAATTTAATACTGAAAAAAGTTCAACGCGGTAAAAGAAAGACAATGCGAAGTCGTAAACGATTAATGCAGCAAGAGAGCCTGCAATTTATTCTGCAGTCTTTTATACAAAAATAGAAGAGCTTAGGTTACAGTTAGCTTCTCTTTTTTAATACAGTTTTAGTACATCTTAAGTTAACTAGTTTAAGGCCTTATTATAGAAATTATTAGTTTAATTACTAAAGGGCTATTTATAGTTAAAAATTATCAATTATTTTGAGGCAAATTTAGTTAAAGAAAAATTGCAACTTTAGGAGTTTAAATACATTAGTAAAAAATAAAGTAAATGTTATACGTTGACCCAACATTCCGGCCCCCTTGAAAGGACCCTTTCAAGACGTGGTTAAAACAGCAAGCTTATGCACAGGTCGACGGATGACACCTTTTGCCGTTTGCACATCGACGACTCGTATACGTTGATCTCTGCCAGGAATGGCGTTGATGATTCGCCCCATGAGCCAGCGTTGAGGCGGGACGTTGTCTTCGTGTACTAACACAAGTGTACCATTTGCGATATTGCTTTTTGTGTTGGTCCACTTGTTGCGGGCCTGAAGCTCGTTGAGATAATCGTTGGACCAGTGTTGCCAAAAGCGTTGTTTAACAGCAGTAATGCGAGCCCAATGCTCGAGTTGACCAATATCCTTATTCGCTGCTTCACTTTCAGGAAGAGACTTAAGCGCACTACCAATGATAAAATGTCCAGGCGTAAGTGCTTCAAAATCGCTTGGATCCGATGATAGAGGCGAAATTGGGCGAGAGTTAAGTACAGCTTCTATCTCAACCATGGCTGTCGTCAGTTCTTCGAATGTGAGTCGTGCGTTCATCACAGTGCGTGTTAAATGGCCTTTGGCAGATTTCACTGCAGCCTCCCACAAGCCGCCAAAATGTGGTGCCCTGGGAGGTATGAAACGAAAGTTAATAAATTCATTAGAACAAAAGTTTGTAATAAAATTTTGGTTATTTGAATTAAAAATAAATTTTTTAAGTTCTGCTAATTTGTTATCAGCGCCAGCAAAATTGGTAGCATTATCGCAGAAAATATCAGTAGGTAGACCTCTTCTACCGATCATACGCTTTAATGCTGCGATGAATGCTTCCGTAGACAAATCTGAGACAACCTCGATGTGGACAGCTTTCGATGCAAGGCACACAAAAATGGCGATGTATGTCTTGTATGGCACCTTGCCACGAATTCGATAATATGTATTTATTGGTCCACAAAAATCAACAGCACAGCGAGAAAATGGTCTGGATGGGTTGAGACGCTCAACTGGAAGATTGCCCATAATCTGTTGAAGAAGACGAGGCTTATAGCGGATGCAGTGGGTGCAAGATCTCACAATGCGACGAGTCAAATTCCTGGCGTTGATTATCCAGAAGCGATTGCGAATTAGAGCCACTAATGCCTTTGCACCGGCATGATAATTGGTGACATGCAGGTGCTGAATATATGTTTCTACAAATTCACTGTTGCTTGGCAAAAGTATAGGATGTTTTTGACCATCAGATATGTTTGCTAATTCAAGTCGACCACCGACTTTTAGCAGGTTATAGCCACCAGTATTTTGCACAAAAGGATTCAGGAATTTTATAGAACCTTGTAGATCCATATTTTTCTTGAGCCGCCGTATTTCTTCTTCGAAATGTCGTTGCTGCAAATTCCAAACGATGCAAAAAAGTGCATTTTCCAGTTCCTGAGGGGAAAGGGAATTTGAGTTGAAATCATTGTTAGATGATTTATTAATTTTTTTATAAAATCGAAAAATCCAAGCTATGATATGCAAAATTTTTAAGTATGAACTATACTTTTTTATGGTTTCGAGAATATAGTTGGTTTTGGACGCAATATGAAAAGTTGATTTTCTCTTTTCTTTTTCAACTTCGTCAAAATCTACTTTGTCGCATTTGTTTTCTGGCCAATGTTCCTTACCAAGTTTCAAAAAGGCTGGGCCTGTGTACCATATCGAATCTATGAGCTCCTTAACAGAAGAGCCTCTAGAGACAATGTCGGCAGGATTGCTACTAGTAGGGACATGTCTCCAATGACATTCCGAAGTGAGATCTTGAATCTCAGAAATTCTATTACCAACGAAGGCTGATAGAGTAGCAGAATGTAATTTGAGCCAGTGAAGAACAATTTGCGAGTCAGTCCATAAATATACCTCAGATGTGTAGTTAAGTAAAGATGATTTAATTTTTACGTGAAGTTGCGATAAAAGTTGAGCTCCACAGAGTTCTAATTTTGGCAATGATTTTTTCTTTGTTGGTGCGACCCTAGATTTTGCAATAAGAAGTTGCACAGATACGTTGCCATGACAGTCTGTCGCACAAAGATAAAAGCAGCAGCCGTATGCACGAATGGATGAGTCGCAAAATCCATGCAATTGAATTGATTCAGCATTCGCCAACAAGCAATATCTTGGTATTTTAAGCAAACGAAGTTGAGCCAAATCCCTAAGAAATTCTTCCCACGCAGTTTGTAGAGGTTGAGGTATAGATTCATCCCCATTAATTTTTAGGAGCCAAAGTTCTTGTAAAATTATTTTTTCGACGATAACGACAGGAGCTAATAATCCAAGGGGGTCAAATAACGACGAAGCTAACGACAAAATGGTTCTTTTTGTAACTTTGTTATCAAATTGATTTTTAGGATTAAATGAGAAAAGCAATATGTCTTGATTTTGATCCCATGTTATGCCTAGCGCGCTTGTAATAGAAGCATCATCTAAGTTCAAGTTTTTGATCGTTTTGTCATCTCTAAAGTTTTTGTGATTGGAATGCCATTTTGCGAGTTCCATACAGCCTCTTTTGAGAATTTCAGATGTTTCAAATTTGATTTTCGATAGTTCCTCAAGTGTGTCAGATCCACCTAAGAAATCATCCACATAGAACGACGATTTAATTGTTTCAGCTCCAAGCTGAAATTCAGAAGAGTATTGATCTGCAAGATAATGAAGACTGCGCACAGCAAGAAATGGAGCAGCAGCAGTACCGTAAGTAACAGTATTGAGACAAAAAGTTTGAATAGGATCATCCTTTGAATTTCTCCACAAAATATATTGAAAGCGACGATCCCTGGGATCCACTTCTACTTGGCGGTACATCTTGACGATATCTGCGGTGATGGCGAAACGATATAGGCGAAAACGAATAAGTAAAATGTACAATTGTTCTTGAATTGTAGGGCCAACCAACAAAACGTCGTTAAGAGACCTTTGAGATGAAGTATGACATGAAGCGTCGAAAACCACCCGTAATTTTGTTGATGTACTTGTTGGCTTCAGAACAGAATGGTGAGGAATATAGTAGTGCGGTGTATCGAATTTAGGGTTTTTGATCAAACTCATGTGCCCTAAATCAATGTATTCCTTCATAAAAGTAGCATATTGAATTTTTGTTTCAGCATCTCGAGCCAAGCGATGCTCTAAAGACGTGAATCTCCTCAATGCAGTATTATATGAAAGGCCTAAAGACGAAGGTGTATCTTTAAAAGGCAATCGAACGACTACTCTTCCCTCTGCGGTGCGAGACACAGTTTTTGAATAAATATCTTCACAGCAAGTTTGTTCATCAGTCCAACAGTGATTTGTGGCCTCAACTGCTTCCAATTTCCACATTTGTTCCAATTTTTTATCAATTTCTTCTTCGTAAGATAAAAAACAGGTGGACAACGATGAGACAGAAGATTCTTGAGCCTTATATCGTCCTGAAACTATCCATCCCAATAGTGTTTTCTGGAGGGTGGGCAGGTTGCTGCCAAGTTTAATCTGACCGACAGACAAAATTTCGAAAAAACTTTCTGTTCCCAGCAACAAATCAATACGTTTAGACTTAAAAAAGTTCTCGTCAGCTAGTTGTGTATTCGGTGGCAAATTCCACGACGAAATATCAATTTCCGATTCAGGCTGATACGAAATATGCGATGTAATGCAAAACGAAAGAGACAACTCCAAATTAGTAAAACGAGATTTAATAGATGTCGATGTTTTGTGCTTAATATTGGAATGAGAATTTCCAATACTCAAAATTTGCATCGAATGTTTTTCCCTCGGTAAGCGCAATCGTTGCGCGAATTCTTCAGTAACGAAATTAACTTGTGAGCAAGAGTCAAGTAAAGCTCGGCCAATGTGATAACAACCGGATGTATCACGAACCAAAACGACAGCAGTGGCAAGAATTACTTGATCTAACGAAGATTTTCCAATATGAGTATGAACAGCTGCTGCGGCGTTAGCTTCAGTTTGCGCAACGCGCGAAGACGATGGCTGTGGTGACGATAGCGACGAAGATAAAGTATTGGAAATCGATTGAGGGCGATGCAAAAGACTGTGGTGGAGCCGTGAGCAAGTTTTACACTTGAAAGTGGACGAACAATTTGTGACTTGATGACTTTTAGAGAGACAATTAATGCATAGGCCAAGGCGCTTGACGTTTTCAAAACGTTCCGAAACTTCCATATTTTTGAAGCGAAAACAATTATTGATTGTGTGGTCAGACTTTGAGCACAATAGGCACGAACGTTTGGTACAAGAAAATGTGTAGCCTTGTCGATTAGATTTATTTTTATTTTTGTTGAAAGGTATTTTATTTTCAGGCTGATGAGGCTGAGCTGCGCTTGCTGTAGTCGATTCTAAAAACTGACAGCGTCTTTCTAAAACTTTTGCACAGTCATCCCATGTAGGAAGTTTAGTGAAATCCAATGAATCTTTCCATTTTTTCTGAGTGTCCTCATCAACCTTTTCCATGACTAAATATATTAACATTGCATTTGATATATCCTTGTCGTTACCCAGCGACGAAAGTGAGCTATAAAGTGCCGAAACATTATCCACAAGGCTTCTTAGTTGACCACAACTTTCCTTAGAAACTGAAGGTAGTTGAAATAATGTAGTTATATTTTCCATAAAAATTAATGTGCTATTATCATAGCGATTTTTGAGTCTCTCCAGGGCCTTTGGATAGTTTTCATTTGATACTTGAAAGGCCTTAACAGTCTCTAAAGCTTGACCTTGGAGGCAATTGAGCAAATGGTTGAACTTTTCAATGTTGGAAACGCTAAGTTCACGATCAATAATTTGATTAAATGATGTAATGAAATTTTTGTACTCGGAGTACTTCCCATCAAAAAGAGGCAATTTCAAAGATGGCAGCTTTGTACTTGAGACAGGGAACGAAAAACCCGTATCTGACAATGTGTTATTATGCAATTCATCTCCTAATTGTGATTGTATCGAAAGTTTGATCGAGATATAAAGATCTTCAAGTTCACCACGACCATTGTCCTCTGCATCTAATTTTTCAATGTGAGTTTGGTACGACAAAATTTGTTTAAAATATGACTCGAGTATTCCTAAGCGACATTTTAATTCAGTAGGTGAGAGCGCCTTCCCTTCCCCCTTTGCATTTGTTTCAATGATATTTTTGATTCGCGTAATATTTTTCCTAGTGGTACTGCGCTGATGCTTATATTCTTCTAGCGACATGGTAATGCAACGATAACGAAAGAGATGAGAAAAAGAATATAAGCTGACGGCAGAAATGCGATGAGCAGAACAATAAACGTTGCTGCAGCTTGCGACAATAAAATGCGAAAAATTGAAAGAGACAATGAAGCTTTTTTTTTTCCAGAGTTCCACTTGAAACACAAGAAGAGGAAGATCTCAGCAAAATAATTGTACGATTAGCGATCTAGATCGTAAATTGAAAACACCAAAAAATGGAAGGCGACGAATGCGAGGAATATCGTAAATGAAAGCTCACACACACTAGAATGCGTGTGCGTTGACTTTATGCTTTGCTGCTACAAATGTTGTGAGAAGCTTGACTTTTCAACCGAACGCAGTTTCTAATATCGTAACAGAATTTACGGCAGAAATTTTACGAAAAATGTATGCTGAGTTATGATATTAAAATTTATCCAATTCAATTTTTAATTTAGGTATTTTTATGTAGATATATGTATTTAATTTAAATGTTTTTTGATACATAAATTAATACTCCCTGTTGAGACAGCATACAGTTGTTGTTTCTGGAACAATGGTGACTGCGCTGGCCGAGACAATAACGACAGCTACAACTTGATTATTTCGTTGACCGAGACGCGAGCCGCGAAACCGAACTTCTCACAAGAACAAATTGAATGTTTTTTATGAAATGGAATTTACCGCAATGGCACTAGCGAAACAATGTTTTTTTTTTAATTTTTTGATAGGTTTTTTAATATGAAACACTTTTGTTTTTATGTTAATTTTTCAACTTTTCAGATGCACTTTTACACCTTTTTTTAATTAAATTTAGACTTGCCCCACGTTGGGCGCCAAAATGTTAAATAAGAAGAGTTTTTCTCACTTTGCAGTGACCGAATTATTAAATTAATTTGTATTTTAATTAACCAACAATTAAATACTGCGATTACGGGGCAAGTTCGAAACGCGGTGCAAAATTTAATACTGAAAAAAGTTCAACGCGGTAAAAGAAAGACAATGCGAAGTCGTAAACGATTAATGCAGCAAGAGAGCCTGCAATTTATTCTGCAGTCTTTTATACAAAAATAGAAGAGCTTAGGTTACAGTTAGCTTCTCTTTTTTAATACAGTTTTAGTACATCTTAAGTTAACTAGTTTAAGGCCTTATTATAGAAATTATTAGTTTAATTACTAAAGGGCTATTTATAGTTAAAAATTATCAATTATTTTCAGGCAAATTTAGTTAAAGAAAAATTGCAACTTTAGGAGTTTAAATACATTAGTAAAAAATAAAGTAAATGTTATACGTTGACCCAACACTGCTTACAGTTCTTGCTCACAGACTCTTCAGAAATCGTCGTCAAACTCATCTACATATCGTCGCCTGAGTATTACTTTGCCGTAAATGCCAAAACACGCATTTTCAACTGAGGATGCAGTTTTATGTTTCCGAGTACGCTCTTTCTGAATCTTTTATCCATTTCGTCCTATCTCTTTCCAATCCAGAGTTATACAGCGTGACTTTTGCCGTATATCCACAAAAATAGCTAGTTGAATTTTAAGTTTGCCGTAAAAGCCAAAAATATGGATATACGGCAAATTTTCCATATATTTTAAAATTTTTTTTTAGTTATTTTTGTTTTGCCGTACATGCATATGAATTATATAACAATTCACTATTGTTTTAATGCAATGCATTACTAAGCGTATAAACTTAAGCCAATTAGTGCACTAGTACATAAACCAGTGGTATACGAACGTTCTGTTAGTATTTTGAAGAGGATAGAGCCTCCGCTCTCAAAACTAACTCCAGCTTTACTACGGTAAGTTTGTTTCAATGAAAATGTAGATTTAATACTATAATATACATAATATATAGCGATACGCTTCATACTTGTTATGTTTGAAATAATTTCCCACAAGAAAATAGCTTTTAAATGTATTATTACGAAATTTTCAAAAATAAAATTATATTTTGTCTAAGATTCACTGCAAGCATATTGCATTAAGTTTAACAACTTTTAAAAGACAATGATTAAATTTGCTAATTTTATTGATCGTAGTCATTTTCACATTTTAGCTCCGTTTTTCCATATATTCAAGTTGACAAATTAGTTACATGGAAATTTGACCCATTTTAATAATTTCCCATAAATGAACTATGTATGTATGTATGTATGTATTCTCCTTTAACTCCTAGGAGGAGCATAGGGCCAATATGAAATCTCTCCATTTGTCACGATCCCTTGTGATGACTTTAATCTCTTGCCACAACTTTCCCGATTCTTGGATTTCCCTTTCCAGCGACCTCTTCCAGTTGGTTTTGGGTCTACCACGTGCTCTACTACCTTGTGAATTTCACTCAAGAGCCTGGCGACAAACTTCGCTGTGTGGTTTCCGAAGAGTGTGACCAATAAACTATGGTAAGTTTTACAAGTGCATGGTTTTGCTCTTAAAATGGTGAAAAAATGGACCATTTATCGTTATATTTGCAACGGTTACAGCCATTTAAAAACTATACCCTATGCAAACATGCACCATATGTCGAATGAGTAATATTTATTAATATGGAAAAATAAAGACTCATATCAACATTTCCTGACATTTCTGCCGCCATAAACTCTCTGTAAGTTAAAAAAAAAGTGAGAAATATTTCATGAAATGTAAAAATTATGCCAAACTACCTGAAGAAAAATTAATATAACTTAAAAAATAGAAGGCGTAGGATCCTGTTGTCAGTAAAAAGACCAAATAAAATTATTTACTGAAAGTATTTAAGAAAAAAAAATTAAGTTTGATCGGTTAGGTTGTTTGTAATTCCACCTCAAACTTAAAAAAGTGATTTCCCAAATAAGTGAAATTGGCGTTTACGGCAAAGTAATACTCAGGCGACGATATAAAAGTAGTGACGAACAATATTAGTCTTGGTCTTGAGTCTTGGGCTTGGTAATTTTTCGAGATCAAGACCCTAATGTTGACATAGTTTCTTGGTCTTTAATATTTATAGTTAATAGGGGTTTCGCGCATTTTTCGAACATAAAATCATCTCTCAAAACGAATTTTGCGATCTTAAGGACCCAGCTGAAAAAATAAGGTTAAAAAATTTTGCGCACTCAGTACTCTATGTGCAGTAGAATGTTCAAAAGAATTTTTTTGGCACTATCTGAAAAAAACAATGGAAAAAAAAATCAACCAAGAATTAAAAAATTTGGGTTCAAAAGTCAGATAGGATTAAGTCAAGTTTTCGGGAAAATGTTAAGAATAACAAGGGCATACAACTTTTTCCTTTTTATAATATTTGAATGGATTTTTTTGAAAGTGGATTAAGTTCATAAAGGGACAAAAGTAATGTCGTATACATTATGTGTCATTGTAATCAGTTATGTGACTGATAACCATTTTTCAACCTAATACCATGAATTGAACAATATCCGGTAAATTTTTTTGTGGAAACAGAGCCTAATTTTATTAATTTTTGCCAAAATGTCACTTCATATCATAACATTTATTTTGCCTAATTATAGGCGCATTCCGCTTAAAAAAATTAATTATTTTAATGAAAAGAGGATCAACCGGTTTGCATCTTTCAATCTACGAACAGGCACACAGCTACCGCATCGGGATGCACATTCTAGGGATTTGCGATATGAGTTGTTGAAATCGGTATTTAACTAAATGCTACAGCAACAGTTGCATTACAATTGCACCAATGCAAAGAATTAATCCCTTATTTCAGATATGACTTTGTTTTTTTTTTTTTATTTCTCCACAAATACCTCTCACAATTAGAATTGAATCTCTTATTTCCAAACCAAAGAAGAATTGTCATGGTTATATGGAAATAACAAAAACATAAAAAACTCCAGCAAATTTTTCTGCAGCACTTGACATTGGAATTTATAAAATGATGAAGGTATTTTGTTTCAAGCAACTGAAGATTATACTTCTTAATCCAAATTAAAATTCATAGGATTATTTCTGTATTTTCTTTTTTAAAAGGGTTGTGGCAGCTCGATCTCAATAAAGAAAAATAACTTTTTTGCAATTGTGAAAATTATACGCTTTTCTATAATTTAATATTATGTTTGTGATTTTACTTCACAATAGAATATTTTGCTAATCACCTTATTTCGTACATTTTTTGTAAACACATTTCTGTGATTAAGGAACTAAATTAAACATATAAATTGTTTCTAGATAGTGGATATTTTAGTCGGTGCTCCGAGTTTTGTGTGTTAAATTGTGTCACAACCAGTCAGATCTTCAGGTCCCTGGTAATTATTTTCGTAAAAAATATATTTTGCAGGTATTTATATATACATTTATAGGCTCTAAATTATTGACATTTTACTATTGAACTCTGTAATTTCGTCACTGAACGTCGAATTGACGGTTTATTGAATGAAATGCGAAAAAATTTCAAGTCCCTGACCTCGGTGTCCAAGAAACTTAAAGATCTTGTTTTTCAGTATTCAAAATAATTGGGTTTTCATTTAATTTTTTTAAACGGCCATAAAATTTTTGCATCTTAATTTTTTTTTTTTTTTTAAAAAAGGGCAAAATCACTTGTTTGAACCCAGATCCAAAAGATTTATTTTAATTTTTGCTTTTACATACGAATATTGGCACAAAAAGAGCACTTCAGAAACAAAAACTTGCTGTGAAGCAAACAAAGCAAAAATTAAACATCAAAGCCCTTAGCATCATTCGAGAGATATTCATGCCATCCATATCGAATTTATAGAATTTTACAATACCACAAAATACATCCATCCAAATGACCTCAAATGGACGAATTAAGCCAAAAAATTGGGTAAGTCCAGCAATGCATTCAATGTAAAATTGATGCCACTTATAGTGCTTTCATTGCAGTCGTGGGGCAATGATGGAAATTCATGTATTTTATAACAAAATTCATAAATGCTGCCAGTGGAAGCATTTGCTGCACAAACATATATATGTACAAGTATGCATAATTGGGATAATGATTCCCATTAAATGGTCATATTTGGCATCATATTGAAATTTGAGGTTTTTTTCAAGTTTTTCCCTTATGATATTTTGATATCAAACTGTGTATTCTTCTTGAATTGAAAAATTTAAATTTGATTTATTGAATTAGCATTTAGAAGTTTTGGGATAAACAGCGCTTACTGAAATTTTCCTAGAAATAAAGGTTTTAAATTTGCAGAATTGTACCTTAGCTTTGAGCAATGAAATTGGAAATTGAATTGTATATTTACATGAGCAAATTTGATAATTGGTTTGAATCGCTTAAGTACATCAAAGATCACAATAGATCGTTTACATAAATTAATTAAAATACAACAAAAGACCGTCACAGGAACACTGAGCAAATTAGCATATGTACACACACAAACATTCAATATGAACAACAATCGCCTCAAATTGGCAAATTCACAAATGCTCCACGTAATGCCTTATGTAATTGAGAACCACAAAGCCCATTGCGTGTGAAACTTTGCAGTAGGTAAACAGCTATTATGGTCAACACTTTCATTACCAAACGATTGGGTCGAGGAAAATTATATGAAAATAAATGGAATTGATGCTTGGTAAAAACACTTCATGCCGTAGTACATTCTTTTCGCGAAGTAACACATGAAAATGAATACGAGTTATTTTAAAGATAGGGCTACGAAATTTTTGAAAATAAATTTAAATTTAGAAAATATATCAAAGTGCGTAAACAGTTATGATAAATTTGTTTAAATTGATTTTTAAATCACCAGATAAGCGTGGTTGCCAATAAGCATTTTTTAAAAAAGCTTCCTCTTCATATGAATAGTTTTGATCAATATAAGCAATTAAATTTTTTAATCAAAAAGCAATCTTTTCATTTAGTTACGGTGTAAGTTTTATTGAATGCTATGAAAATGTACCAAGTGATGATGGTTTTAGCTGCACATGGTAACTGTTGGCAGAAATTTTATTAAAAAAGTTCTTCTAGCGCAATTTTCATAGAAGATATTGTTCAAAACAAACAAAATTAAGCTGCATTGCTGAAAGTAAGCTAGTAACAAAAAAATAGAAACCAACAGTTAAGATATCATTAAAAAACTTGAAAAGTTCCCATTAAAAGGCGCCAAGTTAATAATCTCTGCAAGAAACTGAAAACAAAACAAATTGAAACTTATGCATCTAAATCGTTAAAAGTAGTGGATGTTTCCTTTTGTTACAGTCTTGCCACTTTTGAAGGATGTCATTGTAAGTTTGCTTTGTACATAAGGCAATGCTCTGAATACGTACAAATTAGAATACAAGATTTGGTCAAACTTTGGTGAATAATGAACAGATTTTTCTTCTGAATTTCTTTCTTCTTCAATTTTAAGCTACTGGGACTTAAGTATTCTCAACTTTATCACCTATTAGTTATTTGAGAGAAGTGATCTCGACAGAAGTTCCGAAAACAAAATAGAACTAGTAAGGGTGATATCTTTGGCATTTTGAGACTTTCGCTTAAATGGGAGGTGCCACGCCCTCTAATCCTACTTCGCCTACTTTAAGCGCAGAGCTTTCAATTAATGTTCTTCGTGTTTGAGTAAAATTTGGCTGGATTATCTCAAAAAACACTTTCATTACATAATTTTGAAACATTTGCCTATATGGGAGGTGCCACGCCCTCTTGTCCGAGCTCACTTAGATCTTGTGTATAGCTTGCATTTATAGATCCGAGTGTTTGAGTGTAATTTTGTTGGGTTATCTCAAAAAACGCTTTTCATATAACATTTTAAAACTTTTGTTTATATGGGAGGTGCCACGCCCTCTAGTCCGAATTCGCCTAGATTTTGTTTAGAGCTGATACTTACTTTTCCTAGTATTTATGTGTATTTTGCTTCGGTTATTGCAAATAATGCTCTTATTATTGCATTTCGAATATATTTTTTGTATGGGCGGTAGGCGTGTCCGTTGACCGATTTCGCTCATTTTCAATCCCCCGAGTTAACTTTTACGATGGAGGCAGTGTACGAAATTTTATTGAATTATCTTGCTCAGTTTTCCCAAAAAGTGTATTTCCACACACACCCAGCCAGCCAGACAGACGGACATGGCTATATTGACTCAGGAGGTGACGCTGATCAAGAATATATACACTTTTCCATCTGCGTTACAAACGGAAGGACAAAGTGAATATGCCCTGGGTGTAGGGTATAAAAATCAACTTTATCCTCGAACATTTGAAAGACTATAAGTATGCTCAAAAGTGGTTATATTGCTCAGATTTAAAACAACAATTACAAACTTCAACATCATTGAACTTATATTAGCTCAGATGGGTAGTTTTCTACCTCTGTATTTAAAAAGGAGATTTTTATAGAAACCATAAAAAATATTGAATCTTATTAAAATGTTGGTTATCATTTATGTATTGCGATAACATTGGCTACACCACGCCAAGGTATCAAAAGATAGAAAACTACCACAGCCGTTCCACAAAAATCGTTCCAGAAATGCAAAAAATTTCAAAGGATTTTTCTTGAATAGGCTCAAATTAGTCCATGTTTCAAAATTCAGAAAAAAAATGTTTGGACAGTATGGGTTACCGACCCAAAATAGGTTAAGTTAGAAAGAATTTGGCCAGCCAACTGAAAATTTGGAAGTTTAAGTGGTAGATTTTAGCAAGTTTTACAAACATATAATAAGATGATTCTACTTTACTTATAAATGTAGGAAGTGAGCCTGTCAGACAAACTGACAGTAGAGGAGGTGAGCAACGTTTGACTAGAAGTGGACGAAATTACTAACGGAACAGCAACACTGACTTTAACGAAGACGGAGACAACAGAACGAAAATATTGAACGAAAAACGGACTAGACCTGATTTAAAAAAGAACGAACAGTTGAGTCGCGTAAACGACGAAGTAGAGTTAAGACGTGCCGCTAAGCAATGTAAATAAATTGGACAAGAACATCAAACTTTTATATGTGTAAATTAAAAACTAAGATTATAATAATAAAATGTTAAACTAAATTGAAGTGGAGAGTGTTTTTAATTGATTGGATTAGAATATCCTACATAAATTCATATTATTACTCATGCCAAAAATGTTCTTTTGTGGACAACTATGAACTCTCACTCCCATTTTTACCAAGTATAGATGTCTGGTGTCTTCTTAATTATTTGAAAATGTGGAAATCATTTGATTCGATGGAACTTTTCTGGTCATCTGGAAGAACTGATTAATTCAAGATAATGGTAAGAGTATGTGCATGTATATTTTGCTCACTTTTCTACTTCGTCAGTGTAAAAACTCATCAGCTATTTTTAAAGCTCAAAGTAGCCGTCGTATTCCGTTACTCTGCAATTTCAGTTCATAAATATTTCTGTAGCTTTTATCATTTCACTATCAAAATGAAAATTTAAGTTTGGTGCATTTCCAGCACATACTCGTATCTGCAAACATTTCTTAAAGATTATGCAAAACACATGATGCAAGAAATCTGTTTTTGTTTGTGACAAGAAATTTTGCTCTGATTTTATACGTAAAGTGCATGTCATCATTATGCGAAATACGTGACTAAAATTCTTTTCAAGGATAATGCATTTCACATTGCATGTGCTCTTTTAAGCTTAGATAATAAGCTATTTATATTGCAAGCCAAAAATTTTACTCGGCTTTTATTAACACTATTTTCTCCAGCTACATATTTTGTTTTTTTTAAATTTACTTTTTTCTTCAAATTTATTCATGTAAAAAATTTGTGCAAAATTTAGCTTTAAGAAAAATAACCACTAATTTAAAACTAAACCAAGGAATATAGAGAAATTTTTTCAGAATTTTTTGTAGCTTTTTTAATTTTTTTGATTAAGTTTGTAGGCGTTTGTAGCGCAAAGTAGGCAGCGTGGCATCTATGGAAAATTATATATGTTCTTGATCAGTGTCACGCCCTGAGGTGAATTAACCTTGGTTTTCTGTCAAAATGTATATCGCGGAAAAAATAATTATGTTAGTTCAACATAATTTTGCACACTGCCTTCGTCGTAGAAGATAGAAAGTTCGATGGATTGAAAATTAGCGAATTCGTTAAAAGGACACGCCTACTACCTGCACAAAAAAAAAATGTTTTAGAACGATATATGAAAAGCATTACTTATGTGAATATAAACAAAATAGATATAAATGCTAGACTGATAAAGACGAGTTCCATACAAAAACCAGATAAACTCGAACAAAAGGAATTGGCACCTGCCATGCAAGCAAATTTTTCAAAACTCTATAGTACAAGCGTTATTTGAGGGAATGCAACAAAATACTGTGCTGCATTTCATGTTTGGCCCGGCCAAATATAGCGCCCTTACCAATTATTCATAAAAAACGAATAAAATATGTTAAATGTTTTGTTACTTTGTCTCAGTCTGCAGACTAAAACAATACCTCTACAAGCGACTAGTAAATACCTAATAATAATATTTGTAGAAATTATAATATTTTGTTTTTTATTTTCAATGAATAACATCGAATTCCGTAAATTATAATGAACAATTTTTATTTTAAAACTTTTTACTGCCTGGGGCGTATTGCCATATGCACATACGTAATATAATTATGTTTCAGATTTGGAGGATATGGGTGCCATCGAATTTCACTTAAATAATGCATGCCGTTGCCGTATATTCCATTTAAATGGCTAAAAAAAAAATAAATTTTTACACAAATCAGTACGAAAGGAACAAAAAACAAAGAATTACCCTAAACCAACGCCAACTTTATGCCACCACGCCCCTTTATGAACTGCAGCACAGTTATAATTTGTTTCATCATTGTCGTTGTCATACGTAGACCATTTTGTACCTTTGTAATACGTTAAACAGTCACCTTTAGTGGTAGTACTTTTAAAGTTCCCAATAGTTTTCAAGGCATACTTTTCTGTTTCACTGCCAATGGCAAAGTTACTATATAGAGCCCAAAATTTTGTGCCGCTGTTAAGTTCAAGTTGCACCCAAAGTTCGTGTTCTGTTGATGTTGTAAGGGCGTAAATTTTATCCAATCCAATCCAGAAACTTCTATTCAAATCTCCAAAACCAAGTTTGAACTTATTCCATCCCTGATAAAAATCAGTGTGGTTATCTTATCTTCTTTGGATTAACAACCATGTACCATCCGTTTCTTTATTGTCAACACTCTTCAGGCAGTATGCATCAAACGGATCGAGACCAGAATTTGTAACATGTATTTTATAGACACCGTTTTGACCATTTCCTCCCATAGCCTCAGCGCAAGATAATTTCGTAGATGGAGTAGGTTTTGTTGTTGTTGTTGTGGTTTCTATTTGTGTTGGATCAGTTGTTGTGCTGTAATTTTTTCCAGAATCAGAACCAGAGCAGCAGAGCGGAAGTGTATGTGAAACTGTAAAAATTTCAGCTGTTATCACCATCTGTTGCTCTACACTGGAAAGATTAGATTAAATTAGATGAGTGTTATCAGCTAATGTGAACTCTTAGATGGCAGAAATAAAGCTAAAAACTATATTTTTAACATTGGGTTATCAATTACACATGCACACAAAAAAAAAAGGTTTATGCCAGAGTGGAGAACCCCCTACCTCCATGTATTTTGGGGCGTTGAGCCCGAATATGACAATTACAAAATCGATCTGATAACCCATTTTCTTTCGCGCTAACGCCCCCTACTTCCCCCCTTGTGGGTCAAAATTCCCCTTGGCATAAACATTCAAAAATGTGTGTATTTGTTAGGTTTTTGGGTGCGCTGTAATCAAAGAGAATTATAAAAAATTATTTCAGCCACAAAGTCACCCCCTAGCATCCCCTTATAAACGCCCAGAGAGGCTTGAAAGTAAATTTTTTATGAAAATTAAAAATCTTGGTAATTTTATGGTTTTTCAGTGTGTTCATAAAATTTTTTCTTCCAAGGTCATCATAAAATCACGCAGCAAACAATTTTCTTAAATATTTTAGCTTATTCTATCCTGTCTTTTTGACCCTTTTCCAAAAAAACTGTGTTAAAATGGTTTAATGTGTTCCACAAAAATATTCTGCAGAATATTATTTTTTCATAATTTTCTTGGTTTTTTATCTTACATTGTTTCCATAGTTTTCTTATTGTTAGTCTCAATATCATGAAAATTAGCTTCTAGTCTATCTAAACGCAAATTAACATTCTTTTCCATTTGATCTAGACGTTCCAGTAATTCTTTTAAGATATCGTTGTCATATCGAAATGATTTCTGAAAAAGAGAAATTTTTTAAATTTTATGTTTTTCTAATTGAAAAAATTTTTATTAAGTATAAGGTACCGATTTTCATACCTTGACGTTTGTAGAATCGACTATATCCTTTGCTTAAGTGATGTGCAATACTATGAAAGAGGTTGCTATTATTACAAACATGTTGCTCACTTTACAACAGTTCTATTACTAACTGCCAATTTCAGAAATTAATTATTTATAGCTGATATTAATGTTTTCTTAAACGTGAAATCGAAATCAGTTCAGGGAAAATTTTAGCGATAAGCTTTGGTTTAGAAATTCCAAAGAGTAACTGGAAACAAGGGTTAATTGCAATTAGCCGGATAAAAGCCATTTCAACAGTTTTTAGTTTCGCTTCATGAAATGTATTTTATTTTGTATTTTATTACTAGCGTGTGTGTGACTTAGTTCCCCAGGGAAAAAGAAGTGCTTCAAAAACCCTACTGAAGTGCACTTTTTTCACCAATAAGAACTATTCTTTCTTTTTAACATTGCATGTCATAGGGTTTAAGTGAGAAAAATCTTACCGCAGCCTTCCCAAAAAGCGGTTTTTGAAGCGCTTATTTGTAATGCTGTGGTAAGCGTTTTTTTAATAAAATTAAAAAAAAAAAAAAAACTGCCCGCAACAGGATTTGAATCCACGACCGTCCGCGTGCCTGATATTTTTACTTATATTTACCAACTCTTTAGACCACTACACCAATGCCCGATGATATGAAGAGGTATTAAATTTGTATATTAAGCAAATGTTGTCCAAACAGAATTTGACATACGAATGCTCCTACAGCCTTGCATAGAATCATTGTGCAATCAATTTCAATTCAGTTAAACAAAAGTAAATAATAAAGAGAAAGGAAAATAGAAAAGTAAAATAAAAAAATGTTGAATAAAAAATATTTTAATAAAAAAAAAATAAAGCAAAAACAAATAAAAAAAAGGAAAAAAAAAAAATCACCCGGGCTGGGTTCGAACTCACGTTGTTCTTACTGTAGCCATATATGGAATCATTGTGTAATCAATTTCAATTCGGTTAAACAAAAGTAAATTAACAGGAGAAAGGAAAATAGAAAAGTGAAATAAAAGATGCTGAATAAAAAATATTTTAATAAAAAAAAATAAAGCAAAAAAAAAATCACTAGGGTCGAACCCACGTTATTTTTATTGCAGCCTTATAAAAAATCATTGTGAAAGTGCTTCTAGATGTCTATGGGGAGAAGCGCTTTTGAAGTGCTTGGATCAGAAGCGCTAGAAATTTTTCCTCTTGGGTTGCATTACGTAAAAAGTGTTTTTCAGAAATTTGATTTAAGTAATTGCTTGCATATCTAAGATTTCACACATCTTTAACTGAATTTATACAGTTTCTTTCTAAAGCTTGCTAATATTATAATTTTATTCCTTGCAGTTTTATGCTGCCTTATGGACATCTTTTATGGTGTGTCTGTTAGCCATTTTTAGTCGCTTGAATTTATTTTGATGACACGGTTATTACTCATAATTTCATTAAGTTTTCGATCTTCGTTTTTTCGTTTTATGATGACAAACCGACTTCATCTGTTTACTGTTTGGCAGTTTGTCTATTGTGAAGAAGAGCAAACGATAGAGTATCGGTATTCTAAGGACTTGTGCTGCGCCGGGGTTCAAATCCTTCACTAAAAATTTCTATAAATTTAAACATAATTTGTCCGAAGAGTCTTCGGAGCACAAAATGAAACGTATGTCCATTATAGCCGTGGCATAAAATAATAAAAAATTAATAAAAAAATTTTCATCCACACTGAGATTCGAACCTGGAACACATTGATCAGAAATATATAACAAACTCTTTAGCACATTTGGCTATGAAACCTTTTGACATTTTTTTGTAAAATTTTAATTTAAAATAAATTTGTTGAAATTTATAGATAAAATAAAAAAATTGGCCTTTTTTTGGCCCGAATGTACCTAATGCATAAGGAGACAATTGAACTTTTTTTTGTCCGATTGTAATGCATAAGGAGACAATTGGTTACGTCCAATGACAAACGATGCAAAACGTAAGTAGAACTTTATATGTTATGGGAACAGAATTTAAACTAGTCAGTTTCTCCCATGGAGTAGTTTAGAAACAAGTTTTGGTATAGTCCGTGATCCTGCAGGGAATTGTATGGGGGAGATTGGGGTTTTGCAACATAGGGAGTTGTGCAACACTTCGATGAATGTCAAATGACAATAGTTGTCATGTGTCCAACTACTGTCGATTGTTTGTCTGGGTACGATCTCACTTTTTCACTAGCACTCGTCGCGTCAACACCTAATCTTCGTGTCGCTCTTCATTGTGTATTAAAAAATGTATCGGAAAGTTTTATTGCCCTCTTGTGTTTGCGGTATTTTCAGTCACTTGTTGAAGCTGATGATAAAGGTCAATATATACATACAAAATATTCCTTTGTGAATACCCTTTCAACGCATGAAAGAAATTATGTATAAACATTCGATGTATCGATAACGCGTTGGCCATTTTGAATATGTAGAAAGTGGGGAGTTTCGCAACAAAACACCACATTTGACAGTTTTCAACCCGAATTTGCATTGTTTGCATTATTTGTGAATAACTCGTATGTTTCATGCAATTTGGTGGATTTTCTTCACATAAATTAGGATTTTTTCTTGATTTTATTCGTGACTTTTCGTGTTTTTTTTTAGATAGCCACCATGCCACGTGGTACATATCGTGCGACCAGCGAGTGATATCAATGCCTTAGTGGCTGCAATCATAAAGTTAATTTAATAAAGAATATTCGTCAAGATATGTAATTTGGCTTAATTTAAAGCTGTGTGGTACAACACCCTCCGTGTTGCACAACTTCCCAAAAACGTGTCTTTTGCGCTAACAAGCATAACTTTTAGATTTTTTTAGATTTCAACTGAACTCTTTAGCCAGAAGTTGTGTTTTGAAGCATACTAGAGATTCTATATACTGAGATGCTAAAAAAAATGGATTTCATAGTTTTTTTCCCCTGAAACCAAACCTGTCGCACAACTCCCCATTCTCCCCTACACAAATATCAGCTACTTACAACTCTCATAACTTTTATAACTCTGAACGTATTCCCATACATAAAAATGTGTAAAGCGACACAATGAAAACCATAATTTGTCATACAAAAGATGACAGTTTTTCTTCTGTTTTTTTTATATTTTTTTGAAATAAATGCGAGCACAATAATGTCACACATTTACATACATAGCAAAAAAATTTCTCCTTTAAAATACACACACTGTTATAAGGCAATAACAGGGACACATGACACATAGCAATCATTATTGAAGACATTACCATATTGTGCGTTCTGATGGCAGCATAAAACATTCAAACCATGTTATATTTATAAAGTTTTTTTTTTCATTTGCAGTCATTGTAAGATATATATAATAAAAATAGGGCATTTTTCATCAAATCATTCATTCCGCTACGCAATTTATTTTTAAAGATATAATTTTTGCGGAATATCTAAATTTCTGTAAAAAAACTAAATTTTTTATGCCGTTAGGTGTTTTTATTCCCTCTTTCATTCCGCTCTACACAATCTCCTCCTCTTCCAAAAAAAGTGTAAAAATAGCATAAAGAGACTTTGCATTTCGTATGATTTAATCAAGACGAGGTGTTTCCAGGACCAAGATATATTATATATCTATTTTAAAGTAACAGCAGCTTGTATCGAAACTTTCAGTTCTACGCAGCAGATTATACTGTTTGACTGAAATTGTCAGTGCTTTCTAGTAAAACGAGAGACTCCCTACCAAAAGTGTTAGGGTTCGCTTGAAATATTCAAGCGCAACTCATCTGAATCAGTGAATTACAACAAACTTAAAATTAAATATTGCTAACTAGCGAAGCAGAGTAAAAAATAAAATTCTGCAAAATGTTTTTGAAGATTTTTATGGACAGCAAAATGTTAGGGTACGTGAAGACTTTATATGCTATCGTTTATCTGTTTTCGTAATGCTCGCATGTCGTTAGTGTGGGTGACTTCTGATTATTTGTTAAAGTTTATTACATCAGGACATGTGGAAATGTCTACCACAAATCTACCACAACACCAACTGTCTGAAAAACGTGACAGTGTTATTCCCAACATATTTGAACCATTAAAGAGCATCA
The DNA here is from genome assembly GCA_951812925.1 of Calliopum simillimum. Taxonomy (NCBI): domain Eukaryota; kingdom Metazoa; phylum Arthropoda; class Insecta; order Diptera; family Lauxaniidae; genus Calliopum; species Calliopum simillimum. Next base: position 8,020 of record CATOTO010000091.1, on the reverse strand, counting down.
CAACTGTTGCTTCCGGCGCATACCATTAAAGTGAGGAACCATTTAGAGTAGAAAATAGACAAGGCGTATGTATGTTATGTACAGAAGAAACTTGTTTTGTTTGTGTTTTGTCTGATAAAAACTGCATTAAATTATCCTTTTATATTTCTTTTGTAATTCGCCAACTATGGTTAATAAATATTTGTTTTAAGGGTATGTGGATTTGTTTTTTGCGCGACATAAAAAACAGGAACTATGAAAATGTTTGTGCTTCAAATTATTTTCGTCCTTACTGAAAGTAAATAATCCCTTAGCTTAATTTGACCCATAGGGGAACTGATGCTATTGTGGTATAGCTAATGTTTAGGTGGAATTTTAAAGGGAACCGTTAAATCAATTTCAGCTAATCATTGAAGTATTGGCTATAGAATATGTTTCAATAAAATGTGTGCAATTTCATTAAAAAAAGTTATTGAGCAAAATCTGAAAAAAGTCAAAAAAGCTGTTTTCAAAAAGTTGGGAGGTAAAGTGGTATATATGGTGGCACAATGTGGTATATATACTGATCAGTACTTGTAAAGTGGACTGGTAATGTGGTATATATAAGTAGGGTAATATGGTATACTTAACCATACAACCACATATAAAGTTTGAAAGGTATGAAATAAGTTCATAATAACATTTACATTGGTTCTCAAACTCATAGTTTTTATAAAAAAATAAACAGCAATCAAATAATGTTAAGAATAACAAGAAATATTCATATACCACATTAGCAAACCCTGACTATACCACAATGGCCAATTTTTAGAAATTACAAAATTCTAAAATAAAATGGGAAACTTTGTGAATTTACGCAGTTAAACACATGTTTCGCAATACTTTGCACTTAGCTTTATTGAATATAAATAAAACTTCACCAAAAAGCAACTTTTTCTTAATAAAATTTTTTTGAAAAAAATCCGGAAAAAAAATCAACCACACGCGACTTAAGTTTTGTTCAAATGACTTCTGAAAAATTTTGTTTGGTGCATGACAGCAACACATTCCTGGTTTTTCATGTTTTCGGATAGGATAAAAGCAGTGACGTTCGCAGGTTCTTTCCCAATTCGGAGATATGCGACCATACCACATTGAAAAACTATACCACAATAGCATCAGTTCCCCTACCTACCAAATTTTTGTGTCAAAAAATGAAACACTTCATGCATGGTATGTAATAAATTCATTGATTCCATAAACATTTAAAGTACTTGTGTTGAAAAAATAAAAAAAATAAAAGAAAAATATATTAACGTATTTATTTTTATGTATGTAAGTGTAACTGAATAATCTTCTCTTCTTATGCGAGCTAAAATTGTATGTTTGTTTGTTTTTTTGTACTCATTTCTGTGCCAATATTTTTTCTCGAAAACGGCTACTGCGATTTCAATGAAACTTGAAATAAAGTTAGATACTAGCATACAATGAAGAATGAGCTGGGTTTGAACTTTGTAAACGCTCACCAGGGGGCGTGGCACTGCCCTAAATTTCAAATTTGATTTAGTCATAACTCGCAAACTATACAAGATATTTTGATGAAATTCGGTGAGTGGGTACGGCTTCATAATACCTTGTAACAGACAAAAAAGTGGGCAGGATCAAAGAAGTGCCACGCCCACTTTTCAGCTCTTGAAAGTTTTGATTCAATATTACTCGAAAACGACTCCAACAATTTAAATGAAAATTTAAGAGATTGTACCCCTAAAAACAAGGAATAATATGTGATACACCACTATTTTGGGAAAACTCGTTGAAGGGCGTGGCACCGCCCACAAAAATATAAAACACTATAAAAAGAAAATTAATAAAGCAAACATTCTGAAATTAAGTGTCAGGAGCCTAATTGCTATAGAGCATCTCTGATTTGAAGATGGGCGAAATATCGCCGTTGCGAGTGGAACCTCCCATACAAGCAAAATACGTTAAATGCTATTTCTCGCAAATGTTACAAGATATTTTAATGAAATTTCGTGTGTAGGTACTGCTTGTTATAACCAAAAGGTGGGCGGTATCGAAGAAGTACCACGCCCCCTTTTTAACCATTGAAAATTTTGATTCAATATTACTCAAAAACGACTCCAACAATTTTAATGACAATTTAAGAGATTGTACCCCTAAAAACAAGTATTAATATGTGATATGCCGTTATATTGGGAAAACTAGTGGAAGGGCACTGCCCACAAAAATATAATACGCTATAAAAATCTTTCTGAATTTGACTGCAGGGAGTCTACTTGCTCTTAGGCACCTACAAACTGAAAGTAGGCGAAATTCGCCGGTGCGCGTGGAACCTCCCATACACGTAAAATACATTTAATGCTATTTCTCGCAAATAGTACGACATATTTTGATGAAATTTGGTACACGGATCTGGATAATGAGTATCTCAAGCATAACGAAAAGTAGCTTTGTTCAATAATTGCCACTCCCACTTTTTATCAAAGTTGTAATTTTGGTTATAACTCAGTCACAAAAAAAAATGGAATGAACTTTTTATTCTTACATGCAGTCTTATGCACTTTTTGACGCTGAATCCGTCTTCATCAGCAGAACTGTCATTATACCTGCAGGATTTTGAAGTATTCTTACTTGAAGTTGAATTAAACGCTGTGTTCAGTCTTACAGCGTAGCTACAAGAAAAAGTGAAATTCTTTTTTAATAATAGCATCAAATAGCCACACTCTTCCTTATCAAAATATCCTTGCTGATTTTTCTAATAAGTAGGACTCTTATTTTCCGAGTTATGATTCTTTGATGATAAGATATTTCAGCCCCCACACAAAAGACGAAATATTTTGGGTATTCTATTTCACCAAAAAGAAAAATTTGAGTTTTTGATATTTTTCTGTAACACTCGATACTTTCCGAGTTTTTTGTTATTATTATTCTCATCGGTTAGTTTATCATTTTGAAAGCATAACCATTAGAGGTGAAAAGGTACGAGTTTCATAACAAAAAATAGCTATGAATAAAAACATCGACTAAAATAATAAGATCAGATTGTTGACCGAGCTGGGATCGGTCTCCAGGTACTATTTATTAAGGTAGTCCTTTCGTGTAAGAACTCAGAGATAATTTTACAAATAAAGAATGAAAAAAACTTTTCCATCTTACCATTGAGTAGAAATATTACTTTTTCCGTTGCAACCTCAAACGGTCCAAGGTACACCATGCAAGTGTACCTTGGACTATTAAAAATAAAAAAGAATTCATTGTATTTAGGAAATAAATTATGAAAGAACCATTTATTGTGTAATCAAAAGTAACATTTTTTTCAATTAACAAAAAAAAAATTAGTCATATGCAAAAATTATAACGCAAAAAAGTGCATTTAGTAAAAAACAATTAATAAAACAAAAATGGTTGCAAACAAATACATTAATCACGTAAATAATAATAATAATATTATATTGAGAGGCGATTATGGCCTCCATGTTGCCCGTCGAAAAAGGCTCGCTGGTCAATAAGCATAGGTCCAAGGTACACCAGACAGCATGTTCTAAAAACTGTCAACACCCATAACATATATTAATGAAAATACATCTAAAACACACTAAAATCTTAAAACAATAACTAAACTACCTTCCTGATGCTGTAAAGTGAAATATCTCAACTAATTTTCTCACAAAACGTTTCGTAGTTTACTCCAAAAACAAATTTTTCCACACAAAAAACACTTTTTCCGTCACTTTTTATACACGCATACAGCTTGACGGTCTGAAGTCTACTTATATGAGTCACCGGTATGAGTGGAAAATTCCATAGAAGAACATTATCGTACACATGCAACTGCTGAGAGGAAACCAACACTCGAACCGAGGTACACTCGGACCAAGGTACTACACACATCTGCCCTATATTAAAATTTAAGATAAAAAAAATAAGTTTCAAAAAATTTTTTCAGAAGTTTCCTTGTTAAATCTTTGTACCAAGCTAATACTTTTTATTGATGGTAGGGGAGATGTGTGTACCTTGGTCCGCTTTTCAGTTTTTTCAATGTGCAGGATTTTCCAAAAAAGGTCCTTTAGTTTTTTGATTCTGTTATATTTCAACAATGCTTGCAGCATCAAATGACGTAACAATGATATTTCTATGTCTTACCATTGAGTAGAAATATTACTTTTTCCGTTTCAATCTCAAACGGTCCAAGGTACACCATGCAAGTGTACCTTGGACTATTAAAAATAAAAGAGAATACATTGTATTTTGCCAATAAATTATGAAATAAAAATAATAAAATAAATAAATAAAATAAAAATAAATAAAAAAAAAAATAATCCTAAACAAAAATTATAACTTCTTGTGCGAGACACAAGTGCATTTAGTAAAAAACAATTAATTAAACAAAAATGGTTGCAAATAAATACATTAATTGCGTAAATAATAATAATAATAATATTATATTGAGAGGCGATTATGGCTTCCTAATTGCCCGTCGAAAAAGGCTCGCTGGTCAATAAGCTAGGTCCAAGGTACACAGACAGCATGTTTTAAAAACTGTCAACACCCATAACACATGTTAATGAAAATACATCTAAAACACACTAAAAGCTTAAAACAATAACTAAACTTTCTTCCTGATGTTGTAAAACTGAAATATTTCAAGTAAGTTTCTCACAAAACGTTTCGTAGCTTACTCCAAAAACAAATTTTTACACACAAAAAACACTTTTTTCGTTGCTAGTTATATACGCATACAGCTTGACGGTCTGAAGTCTACTTATATGAGTCACCGGTATGAGTGGAAAATTCCATAGAAGAACATTATCGTACACGTGCAACTGTTGAGTGGCAACCGGCACTCGGACCGAGGTACACTCGGACCAAGGTACACACATCTCCCCTATACAAAATTATTTTTTCTTTGGAAAATGATTTCTCGCTTTAAGTTATGTATTATGCTGGAAATAAATAAATAAAGGTTAAACTTTTTAAGAGTTCTTTCGAAGGATTGTTCAATTTAAACTTTATTTTTTCATTGACCTATTTAATAAAGAAAATTCTTGTTAAATTGATTCGTTTCAGTTATGTTTATTTTGTGCCCTATATATATACAAAAACTTGAACTCATAACATGCTTGAGAGAATTAGTCTACTTTAAACGTATTTTCTTTTATGGTGAATTCAAATTATTCATTTTGAAGTTGTTAACTCATAATTGAATAACTTAGTTAAGAAAAGCATGCTTAATGCCTTGGCTTGAAAAAAAAAAATGCAGTACATTTTCTACTTCATTTAATACTTTTTATATCCAATTTATACTATCTTCAATAAATAGGAATGTTTAAGGAAAAGACGAAAATGTTATCCTATTTGGATAAGTTAGGATCTGACTGAATTGAGCAAAATTTGATTAGTTAGATAAGATTGCAATCTTATTCGCTACTATCGAATTTAATTCAATCCTGTTCAAGCCAGTCAAATTGAATCCAATCGCCTTTCACTAACTAGCTACCAAAAAATCACGTGTCAAGTGTTTTGTGGTGTGAGCTTACTGTTCTGAGTTTTTGAGCAAAAACAACAACATTACAAAAACAAGCAAAATGCATAGGTAGGTAGGTTTTCGATACGTTTCACCCATAACCATATGGGTGAAAAAAAAAAAAAAAAAAAATCAATCGCCTTTCATCCAAATCAATCCATTTTAATTGAATCCAAAGAAATTGTTCCACTAAATAAAACCAGTTGCTTAAAGTTACTGAATTCCAAAAATTAAAAAATTACAATCCTTAAAGCCACCCACTTCAGCCATATCACGGGGATTAAAGTGTAGTGGTAAATGGGATGTATATAATGAATCTTTTGCACAATGAGTGTGTAATTTTTGCAGTCTGACGGATTTCCCACAAGTGTCACAAACTTGTCTGAACAGTTTTCTATGGCGAAATTTGGAGTAAATGACATGACGTGGTTTTGGTTCATTTCTCTTGTTCGACCATTGTTGCATCAAATCTGGTGCACTGGAAGGATGTCTACAAACAGTTTTGCGTGATTCGCTGCAGTCATTCAGGCATATATTGTAACGTTCAGCAAATTCATATAAAGCTGCTGCTGTAGCTGCGTTGGATGTCCAAACATGTATGGATGCGATTTTAAGTGCGAATTGTGGCCATTCATAAACATTGAAAAATTAATACATAGGGGAATGTCGTATAGGTTGGGACGGGTTTTGTTGTTGGTCAGTGGTTTTGAAACGGATGAAAAAATTGTTAATTTAAATATACCAATTAAAAGGTATGGTTATCGGCTACAACTTTTTTATAGAAAGTTACTTGACATCGTGATGAAGACAAAAGTTATAGCCATTTTAATGAAGACAACTTTTTTTGCCGAAAAAAAATTTACCGTATAAGTTGGAGTACTTTCAAAAATCACAAAGTGAGCCAAAAAGTTAAGTTAATCTGCATGATATTATTTTTATTAGAACACTTATTGAAACGTCATGTTTCAAAGAAACAATTTGGGTAAAAATATATCACTCCGCCTAATATGATTCGCAGTTTGTACATGTGAGGAAACTGTTCCGCATATTTTATATTTAAGGTACTTCTTGTGCGAGACACAAGATACCATCAACGCATTGGCGTGCGAAGCAACTGTTTTAAACCAGCTTTAACAACGTATCGTCATCAATGGTTGAAATGTCTTTAATTTTATCATTTAATTTTTTGAGTATACCTCGCTAAACTGCTTTTTGGGATTTTATAAGCTTCTCTGGCATTTGCCTTAGCCAATAAACATGGATGGCTGTATTTCTGAAGAATATTTTTTTGAGCTTTCGCTTAGTAGCTGTACATATTCGTATTGCGGCGATAGCCATAACCATAACCATTACCATAACCATAACCATAACCATAAACCATAACCATAACCATAACCATAACCATAACCATAACCATAACCATAACCATAACCATAACCATAACCATAACCATAACCATAACCATAACCATAACCATAACCATAAACCATAACCATAACCATAACCATAACCATAACCATAACCATAACCATAACCATAAACCATAACCATAACCATAACCATAACCATAACCATAACCATAACCATAACCATAACCATAACCATAACCATAACATAACCATAACCATAACCATAACCATAACCATAACCATAACCATAACCATAACCATAACCATAACCATAACCATAAACCATAACCATAACCATAACCATAACCATAACCATAACCATAAACCATAACCATAACCATAACCATAACCATAAACCATAACCATAAACCATAACCATAACCATAACCATAACCATAACCATAACCATAACCATAACCATAACCATAACCATAACCATAACCATAAACCATAACCATAACCATAACCATAACCATAACCATAACCATAACCATAAACCATAACCATAACCATAACCATAACCATAACCATAACCATAACCATAACCATAACCATAAACCATAACCATAACCATAACCATAACCATAACCATAACCATAACCATAACCATAACCATAACCATAACCATAACCATAACCATAACCATAACCATAACCATAACCATAACCATAAACCATAACCATAACCATAAACCATAACCATAACCATAACCATAACCATAACCATAACCATAACCATAACCATAACCATAACCATAACCATAACCATAAACCATAACCATAACCATAACCATAACCATAAACCATAACCATAAACCATAACCATAACCATAACCATAACCATAAACCATAACCATAACCATAAACCATAACCATAACCATAACCATAACCATAACCATAACCATAACCATAACCATAACCATAACCATAACCATAACCATAACCATAACCATAACCATAACCATAACCATAACCATAACCATAACCATAACCATAACCATAACCATAACCATAACCATAACCATAACCATAACCATAACCATAACCATAACCATAACCATAACCATAACCATAACCATAACCATAACCATAACCATAACCATAACCA
>CATOTO010000090.1:0-32735 GCA_951812925.1 Calliopum simillimum | reverse complement strand
TGAACTACTTTTCTTAATTCCCTTTTTTTGAAATTTCCAAAACGAACGGAGATATAGCCATCGGAAGATCGAGAAATTGCTTTATGAAAACCGGTATAAGTTCAGAACTCCTTGATGAATTTTAATAATATTGGTATCGTATCAAAGGTATTTTAATTGGCTTCAAAAGTTTAAAATCCGAGTGATTTTCGAAATACAGCGAATTTTCGGTGTTATTGTAATGTGTTGCGAATTCTCATGAAAATATCTTTGTTTTACTTTTTAGTTTTTCTATAAAAAAATGTGCTAATGAAAGAAATCAAAGACAAATTGCATATCAAATGACAAGAAATAGATTAAGCTTTCATATTTTGTTACCAAAGTTATGAGTTAATAAGACTTTTTGAAAAAAAACTTGTCAAAATTTTCGAAAATTCGCCATATCGCAAAAAGCTTGACTCGGATTTAAAACTTAACTGCAACAATTTTATAGCCAATTAAAATAACTTTCATATGACACCAATATTATTAAAATCCATTAAGGGATTCGCAACTGAAACCGTTTTTGATAAAGCTATGTCCCAACCTTCCGATGGCTATATCTCCGTTTCGGAAAATGGTACTAAGAAAAGTAGTTCCGAATAGTCCCAAGATTTTTACATTTTCCGGTGTTCTACCGATTCCCGCTTAACCTGTATATACTCATTTAAAAATCGTTTGAATTAAAATGCAAATTTTCAGAGGTAGACGGAACTTTTATTGTGTGCGGTATAGGGTACATAATATTTCGCTTTATTCTTCATTTTTTGTTTGCAGCTGCGGGGATTGTTTTTTTTTTTTTTTTTGATTCTATGAATGGTTTTTTTTATTTTGTTGTTGGAACGATGGTTTTGTTCATTTGCAACTATGTTGCCAAATTTCGAAAAGAACAAAGAAATAAATTTATAAAATTTTGATTTCATGCTCATATTACAAAAATGGTCTATGTGATATATTCTTTGTTTCAAGATATTTAAAGACTTGCATTAAATAAATTAAAAGATAAATATATGACAGTTATAAAATATTTAGTTGTTGATGCATGAAGTGCTGAATTTTACTTTACTTTATGTTAGAGGATGGTTAAATTTCGCAGATTATAGGTACTTTATTTAAGTGTTAAAAAACATATTTAGGGTACTAAATAGTTGTGAAAATCAATACGAATTTTGACAGTTTTTTGAGTTTACAAGGTTTTCGAGGCATTTACTCGTTTTAAGAAATACCCTAATTGTCTTTACAAAATGATATTGTTTTGATCCAACTTTAATAAAAATAGGCTTTTTTATAATATCTTGTTTTTTTTAGCGACGAACTTTGTAATTGAAGTGAAAGTCTTAGATCTCAAAATTTTCCAGCTAAATGGTTTCAGGTAATTTTGTCTAAAACAAACCATTTCCCGGGCATTCACAAAAAACCTTTTTTTTTATTAAATATAGACCAAATTATGTCAATTTGCAAAGATAATATATGTGGACTTTTGACAAAACAACCTTACTCGAAATTGACAACTTTTCAGGAGAGCTAAAAAACTACTTTTATGCTTCTCAATTCTGTTTGTGTAAGAGTTGGAACAAATGTAAAAGTTTTTTATTATACATGAATACTAAATGAATATTTTCCAGTAACTTTTTTTGCTCCATGGGCAATAATTTTTAATACGGTTGAAATAAGATGTTTTTGTCAAATATTTTTTGATTTAAGAAATTCAGGTTTTTCCATAGGAAAAGTAACTTATTTCGAAGAAGTGCTTTTGTCAAAAACTTTTTTGTCATTTAACCTGTATCTTATCTCGACTTAAGATGTTTTGTGAAGAAAAACACCCTTTTCTTATGTCGACTTAAGTTGTTTTGTGAAAAGCATTTGTACATTGAGATAGGTTGATTTTCGATTCTATATCTCTGCAACTAAAAGTCATAGAGATATTTTATTTTTATACATATGTTTAAAATCTTAGAAAATTGTCTTACTTCGAGTTAGGTTGTTTTGTCAAATGTCTACAGATATGTAACTCTAAACAGTAAAATAACATATAAGGTGTTTTCGGAAATGCAACTTAACTTGGTTGCACTGTGCATCGCATAGTATAATGCTCAACACTAAGCCGATTACCGCGCTTTTTGCTTAAATATTGCGCTTCAATTGTTGCATTTATAACTATGTGATTAGAACAGTGTTCCCAGAAGGTACACTATGTGAATATAAATAATGCTACTGCGGTAGTACTTACGTAGTCTCGCATATCTGAAAATACTTTTAATCTAATAATTTTAACAAATATATTTTTGCAGAAAAGAAATTAACAATTACATTAAAATAAAGAGGAAAATTTCACCCAGGAATACTGGAAAATTTAAATTTTTCGTGATTTTTCTTAAATCGAAATAAGCTATTTTGGTAAAATAGCAATTTATGTAAAGTTAATTTCAGTAGTAACTTAACACGTTAGCAATTATATGTAACATTTTGTTATTTGAACGTGAATTTTTAGATGTGTTTCTTAAAAAAATTAATATATCACTTAGACCATTTTCAGAATATGAGCCTGAAGTTAAAAATTAAAACAAATTCCTTTTTGTGCTTTTCAAAATTTGGCAACGATGCTAATTGAACTAAAAGAGATTTTCAAAATCCAAGCAAAAATGAAATTTAACCCTTTATTGCCCATGACCACCTTTTGAGATCATTAGATTCCAATGCATATATGGCATACCGATAAGCAGATATTTGTAATAATAAGAACGTGAAGCAGTCGTGTCACGTTTTTCAAGAGAATGTTATTCTTCCCGATACTATTTACATACGAGTATGGTATGCAAAAAATATCATTCATTTGTGTCTAATATTTTTACTGATATGACATTTGAACAACTTGGTTCTTGGACGGCCAGCCTAGGACCATTTCTCTTTGAAGATACTGATACATTGCGATATTCCATTAAAATCAGTAGAATAGTTTAAAATTCATAAAACACAGAATATACATATTCTTGCTCAGATTAAAATTTTAGTTGTCCATGTTTCAACCCCTTAAAACCATCTTTTTATTGTTAGAAAAAATGCATTATCTAATTTTCACCTCTTATATCGAAAATAACCTTTTAATAAAATTTGTTAATCTGAAACGAAAACTTGGACACTAGAGGGTTAAATTGTTAAATTCTGAAAAAACAAAAATTTTGCAGCAGCAACGAGAAAACTAAATGTAAAAATAATGTTTAATTTATCAATTCTGACCCTATTCAATTTCCTGCGAGCCGGTTAAACTTGTTTTTTGGCTTCAAAAGGATTCGTATCAACAGACAAAAAAAGCAACAAAAAATGAAAATACAAACTCCTTCTGAGAAAAAAACCATTTACGATCATAGCAAAAAAAGCTGCAAACAAAATATACCAACAACAAGAAAAGACAATTTCAAATACAACAACTGCTACGTTGGAGGGAATGAAATGCAAATGGTCTGCAGGTTAAACTGCGCATGTGTGAATGAGTTAGGTAATGTTTATTTTTTTTTACATATTTTGGTTTTTCTTAAAGAAATCCACTTGCTAATTTTTATGATCACTTGGCAGCTAAAAAATGAATTTCGCTTAAAAGAGTGCCACATCTTTGCACTCATAAAAAATCATTTAACCTTGAAGTAGAGAGTTCTCATACCTCAATAAATTCTCGTGGTTTTTATGTTTGATTGACATGCTCGATCGAACTCCACCTCTATACCTTATTTATACTCTCTGAGGACGCTCAGAGCGCCCTAATTTATTTATGAAACACACTTGAACATTTTTCCATCGACAGCCGGTCAAACTGCCAAAAAATTCAAATAAATAATTACATTTATTTTATTTTACTTCAAAATAACCAGCACAATCTAAAATCAATTTTGTTTTTATTTTATTTTGTTTATTTTCTACTTTCAAATGTCTATTTTGATGTGCTCCATCTTTTACCCTGAACACTCCGTCGTTTCATTCTGAGCTCATAGAGCGCGCTCTGATTTCTCTCTGAACAAAAAAAGAAACACAAATTTTATGCTCTGATGTCTCTGAACAAAAAAAGAAGCACAAATTATTTTTTGACAACTCAGACTCTACTCCGAACGAAAAAAGAAAAACGCCTTAAAAAATAAAATATCTTATTAAATCATATGCATGAAGTCTGAAAAAAGGAAAACAATATTCGGGGTATTTTTGCAACTGAAAAGCATTGGTTTCATATTCATTTGATTTTTCATTTATTTCCACTAGACTAACAGATTAACAATCGAAATTAACAATTAACAATTAACACTTTCGAAAGAAAAAAAAAGAAAATTTCTGAAATTTAATTTTCAGAACCTTCAGGAAACAAGTGACGTCAAACTGACGAACCTCGCAGGTTCGGAACCGGCAAAAATGAACAGGTTCGGAACCTGCGAGAATCTGAACCTGCAAAAACTGGAAAACAGCAGTGTTGCCAGTATTTGATTTGAAAAATACCTCAAACTGCAATAAAAATTTACCTTTTTTTGCCGTTGGCAAAATAAAAGTTGCATGCAAGTTGCACAAATTTGTTTTCATTTGCAGTGATTCAGATTCACTTCAAAAGTGTAAATTTGCAATTGAACTGTGAAAGTGAAATGCAGTTCTTCGTATGACCGTATTCATCTTTGGTTGTATGAGTGAAAATCAGTGTTGACAGCATCGAAAAAATTATTCCCCTGAACGCGATAAATCTAGTGGATATCAAAAGAATAAAAACAAGTGTGTGATAATTCAAAAAAATGCAATATAAAAAAAAGCTAAGGACAAATATTCAGAATTTGGATATGCGGCGCATACAACTTTATGAAAAAGTACCTCGTGTTTAAAGTTTTCCGTTGACGTTTTTGAAATAACTGCTTCTACTCTTCTAAAGCGCTGAGTAAAAGATTAGGTATTAGAAATTCCAATTTTTGGGCTTTTTGCAATCCCGGGATTTTCGGGATCAGAAATTTGAATCTCGGGATTTTTCGGGATTTGTATGATTTTTTTTTTTCGGCTTAATGTTACATGTCCGACTGTTGTTGTTTTGATTTTATTTTTTTTGCCCAGATAGGGCTTTGAAAATTAGTCACATCAACAACAACAACAACCTCTGAGCGCATCTACTTTCGGAGATATAGCCATCGGAAGATCGGGATATATCTTTTATAAAAATCGGTATAAGTTGGAAATTCCTGGATGGATTTCAAAAATATTGGTGTCATATGAAAGGTATTTTATTAGGCTATATAATTGCCCTACAAAGTTTTTCAATTTAGGTGATTGTTTTCGAGATATGACAATTTTTCAAAAATTAACCCCATTTTTTTCGCAAAAAACCGTTATTTTTCCCAAAAAATGTGTTATTAACCTATAATTTTAATAACTAAATTAGGAAGCCTAATTTATTTCCTTTCATTTGATATACAACATGTATCTGAAATTGTATCATTAATAACTTTTTATAGAAAAAAACAAAAATAGACCAAATCAATTTTCTTGAAATTAGGAACTTTAAACAACAACAATGCCAGAACAAACAACAACAACAACAAAAACAACAACAACAACTACAACAACAACAACTTGGATACTACTACAACAACAAAGAGGATCAGCTACTTATTATTTATTTATTTATTTATTTATTTATTCGGTCTATGAAATATTATTTCTTACAGACTATATTAATAATACAATAAAAATATTAAAAAATACAGAAATTACAGGATATTATTTAGCAGTAACTTTAAAACATTTTTCGAATTAGAGAAATCAAAACTATAATTAAGATTTAGTTCATTAAACATTTTTAAGACTCTAGATAAAGGAGCATTAGAAGCATAATTTGTTCGAGCAAAATCCAGACGAAATATATCATGATTTCTTAATGTTCTTGATGGGACATTGAATTGGATCATAGCCAGTAACATTGGACAATCAACAGAGCCAGAGACAATATCATGGACCATTATTAATGACAAGATATTTCTTCTAGCTTCCAATGTTTTTAAGCCAATCAAAAGGCAACGGGAATTGTACGGGGGCAAACCTATGTCAAAATTGAAGGAGCGCAGAGCAAATTTCGTAAAAGATTTTTGCACCCTTTCAATCCTGATCTTATGCAAATCATAGTACGGATTCCAAATGATTGCAGCATACTCTAACTTCGACCTAACAAGACTGCCATATAAGACTTTTAGGGTATAGGGATCCTTAAATGAACAACTATTTCGCCTTAAAAAGGCCAGCATAGAGTAGGCTTTAGGAATAATATAATCATAATGTGCGCGAAATGAAAACTTTGAATCAAAAATAACTCCTAGATCTTTAAATTGGCAAAGAGATAGAAGTGAAGTATTAGATAAAACATACTGCGAGGAAATTACACTATTAGCTTTAGAAAAAGACACAAAGACACATTTACTCAAATTTAACATGAGCAAATTATTAATACACCACATGCGAAGTTTAGACAATTCGATCTGAAGAATTTCAGTATCAGAAACATTTTTTATTTTCATAAAAATTTTTAGATCATCGGCAAAAAGCAAACAATTACTATACTTAAAAATGGACGCAATATCATTGATAAAAATTATAAACAATAGCGGGCCAGGTACACTTCCTTGAGGAACACCAGAAGTTGCACTGAAAATGTAGGACTTCACACTATCAAAGGCTACAATACACTTTCGATTATTTAAATAAGATTCAAGCCACTTCAAAAAACTAGAATGAAAACCCATTAATTTACATTTTTTTATAAGGAGAGCATGAGACACCTTATCAAATGCTTTCGCAAAATCAGTGTATATGACATCTACTTGACAGCCTTCAAGGAAAGCTGAAATACAAAATTCACTAAATAATAGTAAATTTGTAGTAGTCGATCTGCCAGGGACAAAACCATGCTGAGAAGGCGAAATGAGATTTTTAACCGCAAAAAACATCTTGTCTTTTACTAAAGACTCAAAAAGTTTAGAAATAACTGTCAGTTTAGAAATAGGTCTGTAGTTAGCAATATTACTTTTACAACCTGACTTGAAAATTGGAGTAATAAAAGCCAATTTCCAGCAATCAAGAAATTTACCTGAATGCAAAGACTTATTAAAAACTAACATCAATGGGAGCGATAAAGATAACGCACAATTCTTTAAGAAAAAAGCACAAATACCATCTGCATCAACACTAGACGAATTTTTAAGGTTATTTATACCGCTTAAAACATCAGCCTGTGTTAAAATGAGAGATCCAAAATCTAATGAGGGTTCAATTGAATTAGAAACATCAGGGCAAACTGTAGTAGGGGCATCATAATTTGACTTAAAAAAGTCAGCAAAAAGATTAGCAGTACTAAGTGCATCATTTGAGGTGATTTCGTTCAAAAACATATTAGCAGGGATGGCAGAGCAACCTTTTTTCGAGTTCACATATCGCCAAAAATTTTTAGGATTTGACTTAATACTAGATTCAAATTTCAGAATATACTGCTTATAAAGATATTTATCCAAGAAGTTAAATTCCCTCAAATAATGCCGATATTTAAGAAAAAATAAATTATTTCGAGAAACCAAAAATTTTTTATAAAATTTGGAACGAAGATTTTTTAATTTCCTAAGTCCTCTAGTATGCCATGGCACCCTATAGGCACGACCCTTTGATTTAGGAATGTAATCGTTACAAACACTTTCAATAATATTTTTCAAAATCCGAAAACACCTTTCCGTATTATGTTGTCCAAATTCAATGACCCAGTCAACATTACTTAAGGCATTATTAACAATAGCAAAATTACAAAGTTTAAAATTAAAATGAACATTAGTATCAGTGGCAATAGAAAGATATTTATAAAATGATATCTCAACTTCTAGGGGAACATGGTGCAAATTTATATCTGACATTTGATAAGGAGAAACCCGAATATTATAATTTATATTATTTGTTATAAAAATAAGATCAAGTAATCTATTAAGCGTATTAAAACAGTTATTAATTTGCCCAAGTCCCAGATTTAAAAAATTATCAATAACATATAATTCATATAAGCTGGATACATTAGATGCAGAGAGATATTGATGATCTCCATGCCGCTCAGACCAGGAAACACGACATAAATTAAAATCGCCTGTTACCAACAACTGATTTGAGTCATCTGAGAAATCTGCAGCAACAGATACAATGTTATCAACATGCATTTTATAAAGACTCAGCGAACTATTAGGTGGCACATAAGAGACAAAAGCATAGAGATTGGAAGATAAACCTTTAATCATAACACACAACTGATCTATAAGAGGATCATTATTTGCTAGGAAAGTAATCGACGAATGCAATGAACGGTTAACTGCGATCAACACACCACCTCCACGACTGCAACCAGTTGAAAGAGAATCACGATCTTTACGATAAGTGTTGTAAATATTTGGGTCAAAATATTCTTCATTACACTCAGAAAAAAAAAGATTGTTAAAACAACAATTTTTCATTCTTAAAAAATTTTCATTTCTAAATTGTTGAAAATAGTATTTTATTCTTAAATCAACAATTTTATTCTTGAACTTAATTTTTTTACGCATTTGTCATAAAAAATATGAAAAATATTTAAAAAATACAAACTTCAAACATTCTGTTTTGCAAACAAAAAATTTTTAATATTACTGAATAAGTTCTAGCTGTTTTAAAAAAAAAAAGTTAATTTAACGAATAAGGGTAAGAAAAATTGCACCCAAAGTATTGCCCATCTCTTAACATATATTTCTCTCATCTTTCTGTCAGCATATGGATTCATTCCATAATAAATAAAACTATATTGATCCTTCTAAATGCAGAGCAGCTTCGAATCTTGGATATTTGCATTTGCACGCAATGTTGATGCATGGACCTGGTTTATGTCACAATTTTTCAAAGGACTCTCGTACTGTTTCCATTAGCTGTCACGATAAGGACGATGTCCTTTTGTTTTCATTGACAGTCACGATAAAGTAAAAAAATGTTTCCTTTTCTACTGTTGAAGCAGCAGTTCACTCGGATGGAAACACCTTGTACTACTCTCGGCATCATCTAATACGGCTCTCAATGTCCTTACTTTTATTTCTTTCCTATTGCTGTAAGATAGATTCTAAATAAATACTTGTAAGCCACGAACATTTAACTATTATTTATTCTTCGTTCAACTAATTCGTTTTTAAATATTGCCAACAGTTTCGCTTTTGAAACAACAATTTTCGCTCTTAAACTGCCAACAACTTTTTGCTTGATTCAACAATTTTTCGTTTTATTTAATAAATAACAGATTCGTATTTAAAACAAGAGCAAAAGTTGTTGGGAAGATTTCAACCAACAAAAATTCTTGAATTAAAACATAAAGTTGTTGGAATTACAATTTTTTTTTCTGTGTGTATGAAAATTTTTATTCAGCCAAGTCTCGGTGAGAATAATTACATCATAGTCAGACCGCGATGTTGCAGAGAAAAAAGCATGAGATTTCGTTCTTAAGCCCGAAACATTATGATAATATATTTTAAGAGCAGGTGTTTGTAGACCAATTGTTTCTGGTAGGGCTTGCGGTGCGAGCTCCGGTACCAGAACAGATTGCTTACATGTAATCAAAGAGCTATTTGATTTGCACTCTCCTTTGATAAAAAATCGCGAACTTTTACTTCCTTTGGCCACAACGTTGGATTAAAAACCTTAGTGTAGTCACATTCATCAATAACTAACTTGAAGTTTACGCTCCTTAGTGTTGATAAATTTGTGCCTCTCTTAACCAGTATGAAGCAGCTTAGAGAATCTCTTTTAATATTAGCACGGGATGCTACATAATCAATAATATTGTCAGCAGTAACAGATGACTTGAAAGAAGAGAGATGTAATGCTATCTGTGACGTAGCAACATCAAGATCTTTGTTATTGTTATTGCCAACAACAATGTTTACATTGTTGTTTACATTTTTGCTTGCATGATTTTTATTTCGCACAATGTTAGGCACATCAAAAGAAAATACCGGCGATGCAGCAGAAGAAAGAATATCATGTGAGAATGACGGATTTGCATGTGCACGCGAAGAAGATAACCTTTTTGTGACGACATCAACAGCAGCATGGGCATTCAGAGCAGATCGACGATTTGAGAACACAGCATCAGGAGCATCTTTATTTCTATGCGCAAATTTCCATGTATTACTAGAGACAACAGGCAGTGGAGAAGACAAAAGGTTATCAATGTCATTCACTACCTCATCAATAGCACCAGCAGCAGCAGCAATAGAAACAAAAGGAGATGACGGAATCGCAATTGAAAGCGTAGGTGGAGCAGATGATCGATTGATGACGTCATTATCAACAGCAGTAGCAGCAGCATGGGAGTCCATGCGAAAATCAAAAGCAGTAGTACTTTTTGACGAACGATTTTCGTCAGGCATTGGAGATGACTCATCACTTGGTTTTATAGCGTCACGATCACTGTTGATTTCGTACATTTCTTTTACTTTTGAAGATTGATTCGATGACTCATCATTCGACTCATTTACATCGCGTACGGCATCCCCAACACCAAAACCTTCAGCAGCAAGCGAAGAATTTTCGGCTTCGTTAGAAATAATAACATTATCCGGAGTGCGAGTACGCGATCGAAGAGAATAGTCAGACGCGTTATTTAACACAATGTTTTCAGTGACTAATTTTGAAACTGTTGGCAAAGTTTTTTTCTTTTGTTTCTTTTTAGCACTTTTAACAAGATCAAAGTTCACGTTTCCTTTTTTATCTTCTTTCTCTAAGGTTAGAGAAGATAATTTAGTTTTTACTTCATTTATTTCATCAGATAGTTTTGAAATTAAATCAATAATATTTTCGCCCACACAATTAAGGCATTTATTTTTACAATTTTCACACAATAAGTCAGGCATATTCAAATCACGACGTCCGCTTGCAACAAGTGTTAGTCAGTTAGTAGTAAAAAAATTTAAAATTTTTATTAAAAATTGCGCGCGCAATTTGGCTAGCAAACTATGTGTTGGATATATTATAGATAGACGCCGCGAAGCCGGTGTCGGATTTTTGGGAGTTTTAAATCCTGAGCTGTTGTAGTAGTAGTAAAGTTGTTGTTGTCTGTTTTAGCATTGTTGTTGTTTAAAGTTCCAAATTTGAAGAAAATTGATTTGGTCCATTTTTGTTTATTTCTATTAAAATTTATTAATGATGCAATTGCAGATACATAATGCATATCAAATGAAAGGAAATAAATTAGGCTTTCTAATTTAGTTATTAAAATTATAGGTTAATAACACATTTTTTGGGAAAAATAACGGTTTTTCGCAAAAAAAAATCGGGTGAATTTTTGAAAAATTGTCATTTCTCGAAAACCATCACTCAAATTGAAAAACTTTGTACAGCAATTATATAGCCCGGTAAAATACCTTTCATATGACACCAATATTTTTAAAATCCATCCAGGGGCTCCCAACTTATACTGATTTTTATAAAAGATATATCCCGACCTTCCGATGGCTATATCTCCGAAAGTAGATCCGCTCAGAGGTTGTTGTTGTTGTTGTTGTTGTAATTAATTCCCAGAGCCCTATTTGGGCAAAAAAATAAAAAATAAACAACAACAGTCGGACATGTAAAATTGTTCCTTTTTTTCTAATAAAGCAGAAATGCTATATCAAAATTTCCCAATATATTGTCTTAAAAAACCCCTGCTATACCCCTACAAAGATATTCTATTTATAAAGTGAAAAAATATTAACAGAACAATTTCTTAAGGGGACGTTCGCCTTTGTAATTGAAAAAAAAAAAAAAAAAAAAAACACTTAAAAATTTTATTATGAAAAAACTATTACATTTATTGACAAAATTTCTTTTGGACATTGTTGAATATTGTCTAAAAAATATGAAAATTTTTTTTTTTTATACTTAGTTTTCCTTGGCTGCTGTAGAGGGCGTCATCCAAAAGTTACTTTTTAAACGGTAGGACATGTTGTAGACCTCCTGTAACAGATTTTTCAAAAATTCAAAATGGATTTTATTCTTGAGTCTCAAAACTATACAATAAGCCTCTGAAATTCATATTTTTTTATATTTTGAAGTTTTTGTATGAATATTTATGAAAAATGCGAAATAATTAAATTTTTTGAGGGTAATTCACCCCCGTAAAAAAAGGGGGTGGTATTTTTTAAAACTTTCAGAGGCTTATTGTTTAATATGTATTTTTATGAGTAATCGAATGCTCTTTGGTTTTTTAAAATCGGTCGAGTAGTAGATTCGGAGAAAAATGTCCTATCAGTTTGAAAAGTAACTTTTGGATGACGCCCTCTACAGCAGCCAAGGGAAACTAAAAATAAAAAAATAAAAAATTTTCATATTTTTTAGACAATATTTAACAATGTCCAAAAGAAATTTTGTCAATAAATATAATAGTTTTTCATAATAAAGTTTTTAAAAAGTGTTTTTTTTTTTTTTGTTTTCATTACTTATGTCCAACATAACCGGTTCGAACCCGGACCACATTGCTCAGAAATATATAACAAACTCTTTAGCACATTCGGCTATGAAACCTTTTGGGATTTTTGTGTAAAATTTGAATTTCAAATTAAATTTGTTGAAATTTATAAATAAAATAAAAAAAAAATTGGCCTTTTTCTGGTCCGCATGTAATCCATGAGGTGACAATTAGTTACGCCCAATGACAAACAATGTAAAACGTAAATAGATCTATACGTGATGGGATCAGAATTTGGACTACTCGGTTTCTCCCGAGGAGTAGTTTGCAAACTAGTTTTGGAATAATCCGTAGTCCTGCAGGGTAGTTTTTTCTTATAAATTCAAACAATTCTAAGGCCGGTATTGAAAATACGTCAGAAATAGCTATTGCGGCTACCGTTTGGTAAACTTTGTTGATCGGTCCAAAAAACAAGGTTACTAGGTAATTTCAACAGAAAAGAAGTTCACCGTACACCATTGAATCCGAAGCAAGCCAAATTAATTTTTTTTCTGTTTTTGACCAAGCGTAGGGGTCGCGCTTTAACATTTTTCATCAAATCTTCGGCATTTACAGTTCGATTTAAAGTATGATATATCAATGTTTATGTCTCGAGAACAAAATATGTCGTTCTAATGGAATAATCGAAAAACTTTCTGAGGAAAAGCTTAATGATTTTTTGCGAGACTTATTTTCCTGATATAAGAGTGGTATTTTAGGACGTTAGGAAGTGGGGTCTGGTAGGTCAGTACCTTATATCATTGACCTCTGGAGAAAGAAAAATAGGTCTCCAGACAAAAATATTGATTAATCATATATTAAGATTGGACTTTTAATACCTACCGAAGGTATCACGAAAATTGTTAATGCAAAAAAAATTTCGAAATTGCCTTGCAAAAATGCGTCGAATTCGATTATGTACAGTTGATTTAAGTTGAGTTAGTTTAAGTTGTAGAGCAATCTTCCGCGAGTTGTCACATTTAGGAGTTAAGAGGAATTATGTGTATTATACCGTTAAACGGTTTGTCGATACTGGTTCCATACAAGATCGTAAAAAAAGTGGGAGAAAAAGGAAAGTCCGTACCGCGAACGCGATCAAAATAGTTTGTGAAAGAATCCGAAGAAATTGTGACCGTTCAGCACGAAAGATGGCCAAAAATATAGGAATGAACCGAGAATGTTTACGGCACCTTTTGCGTTGCGACCTTAATATAAAAGCCTTTAAAAAAAGAAAATGCATGGCCTTACTAATGCGACCGTGGAAAAGCGATGGCAAAGATAGAAACTGCTCCTTTCTTGGCACGCTGGCGATGATATAGTTTTGTCCGATGAAAAACTTTTTGTGCTGGAAGCTCCTCACCACACGCAAAATGACAGACTATGGGCAGTATCATACAAAGACATCCCAAACGATAAGAAGCATGTACCAAGATATTAAAACTCGTCATCTATTATGGTCTGGGGTGCTATATCCAGCAGAGGTAAATTGTCGCTAGTCTTCATTGTCAAAGGTGTTAAAATAAACGCTCAGTATTTCCTGGAAGAAGTCTTATAGAAAAATTTGAAGCCTTGTGTTCAGGCCATGTATGGAGAATACTATTATTGCTTCATGCAGGATGATGCACCTGCTCACACTGCTAAACTAGTTCAAGACTGGTGTAAGCAAAAGTTGACAGATTTTATACCTAAGGATGAATAGCCTAGGAGACTGCAATCCTTTGGATTTCTGCATATGGGGATATATGGTACAGCGACTCAAGGAATACAGATACAGAAGCTTGAAGGACTTTAAAGCTGCTATTATTGATGTATGGGACAAAATACCGATAACAGTAGTGCGTGGTGCGTGTAACAATTTTGATTGCAGACTTCGGCGGGTTGTGACTAACAAAGGTCAGGCCATCGAGTAATTGCTTAATATACAAAATATTTTAACTTCATTAAGTAGTTGCTAATTTGCTTAATTAAAATAACATTTAATTCAAAAAACCTATTTTGTTTTTGTATCAACACATATTTGTCACACTGTACATTCAAAGAATTGACTGAAAAACTATCCATTTTTTCAATGATTCAAGGAAAATGAAGATGATACTTTTATTTTATTAAAAACAAAGTTTATTTAAATCGTCACATACAATGATTTAATACATAAATAAGCACTAGAAATTATAAAACCTTTTTTATTTACACACACGTTTTTATGCGTGTATGTTAATGTTAAGTTTTACAAATACATAAAATATTTTGAATTAAAAATATATTGCTTACAATTAAAGGAATTTCAAAGAGTTTAAAACTTTTATATTACTAAAAATTTATAGTTTTTTATTAAATTCCCTGATGTTGTTGCGTTTAAAAAAATGCTGACAATTATTTAATCTTTCCAAATCGAATTCGTTTACCAACTTGAGTGGTGACAATATCTATATGTAAATGACTGATATTCCGAATTAGGTGGAAATAATTCCTTTTTAAGGTTCATAGCTGGTTAACTACACCACCCAGTTCTTATAATAAATATATGATAGGAAACAATGAAAGTTATTGCTTATATTTATATACGAGGGTTACTTCAGAGTGTTGTCGCATTTGAGACTGAAATGAAAACGCAAAAATACAAAATTAACAAATTTAAAAGAAATAATCAAACTAAACTAGAGCATAAATCAGGTCACTAAAGTATTAGGCGCGAACAACATGAAATACAAAAATGTTATGCAAATTAACTGGACACACTAACCCACATTAGTCATTTGTCGAGCACACATTTTCTTAACCAGATTTTTCACATGCAGACGGACACACCCACCAACCTACCTACCAATTTATTTACTACGTTCTTGACGTATGGTGGAAGCCAAATAAAGTGCCAGCACGATTCCAAGTAACTGTAGAAAAGCTATGCCTATGCCAACGCCAATCAATATTACGGCGTTCTTATCGATACGTGCCTTTAGGAGGCCCACGCAACCATCCTGTAAATAAAGAAAGGATTTAAATGCGACAGCGTTTAATTTATTAGAAGACCATTTTCCATTTGCCAATACATAGGAGGCATAAATATCGAAAACTGTGTAAATATATACTTTCTATGCTACGCACCTGAAAGTATTTGTCTCTGCCAAGAGCTGGTGAATCGGTGCAGTGTTTGGCAACTGAATCAACATATTGTGGACGACAGCAGCTGGCTGGTAATGTTTTGTTCGGGCTTATCGAACGCCAATCGGCTGGACTATCAACGCCGCAACACATCAATTTTTGTTGTATACCATCCCAGGCGATATTGTCTTCACGGTTAGAACGCTGTATGGACTCGTGTAGTTTATCTTTCAATGCCATTTCAAGATCTTTTTTGAAAACACATGCTGCAATACCAACTGCAAGTTCAACAATGAAGATGACGGCCAGTAGGAAAGCATACTGTAAAATGTACACATTTTTATTATAAGGGAAAAGTACAGTAAGGAAGCGGTGATTGAAGAAGTGTTACCTAGTAAATATATTATTTATTTATAGATAGATCTGCATATTATCGTTTATATGAGAATATGATACGATTGAACTTCTAGTAACACTTCAGTTTACCACAAATTAATATTGTATCTATTGTAAATAAAATATACATACAGTAAGCAGCAATGGAGGAGATTCTTTTATTGCTCCAAAGCATCCCAGTGATGCAATCAGAAAGATGACAAGACCTGTCACTATCAGCACTATAGGTGGTCCAACAACTTTATCCTCGATGAAATGATTGAACTCCTTGACATCAGCGAGAACAACAGATCCGGCTATAAGAATTCCCAAACCGGATATCTTTAAATGAAGAAATTTAAAACGCCATTAAGATGATCTGCTCATGTTTAAAATATTTATAAAAAACAGCGAATCATTAACTCTGTTTTAAAAGACCTAAAAAACACTGCAGCGTCATCAATTAAATTGTTGGTGCTCGAAAATAAAAAATGGAATAATTCAGACTCAGTTTCGAATTAAATACCCAAAACAAATACGTGAAGTAAATATCCTTCCGCAAAACCTTCAGAAAGACAATATTCAAGAAGTTGTTTTCGTAAACAATTCAATCAGTCTGTTCGTTTACTCCAAGTTTTAACGCGGAAAGTCATAAAACAGTTTGCCATTTAGTGGTTGGCATCGCCCACTTAAAAACACAAATTTCATACAAATCGATACAACGTTGTAGTTGTGAGGGCCTATTCACCTGTAAGGTTTGGTATCGCCCATTTTGAAACAAAAAGATCATTTATCAACATTCCTTAGTGTTAACCTTATCTTCATACCAAATTTTTATATAAATCGATGCAGCGTTTTAGCCGTGAGAGCGTTTTTTTTTTTTTTTTCATTAAGGGGCGTGTCACTTAAAAACAATGGTCATATTATCGGTGCTTAGTGATAACGCTATCTCCATTCCAAATTTCATTAAAATCGATGTAGTGGTTTAGTCATTTAGCCTTTATCCCATTTAAGGTCATGGCACCTCCTGATTAAAAAAATAATAGTCATGTTATCGTTCCTTAGTGCCAACCCTAGCTCTATACCAAAATTTATGGGAGCGTGGCACCGCCCAGTGGTTTAGCCGTGAGAGCGTTTTTTCCATTTAGGGGCGTGGTGCCGCCCACTTAAAAAAAAAGAAAATCTTGTTTACTGCTCCTCCTCTCAAACTTTCCAACAGGTTTTGCATCTCCGATTTTTTTGATTTTTTTCTTATAGTTTTAGTTTTTTTGAATGCTCATAACTTCGTCCATAGTTGGCCAAATCATCTCCACACCGCCTCAAAAGTTAGAAGGACTCTTAAAAACGATATCTGCATCACATTTTTTTCGTTCCGAGAAAAACCCGTGCCGTACTCATTTTTGGAAAAAAAAAATGTTTTTTGCTCATAACTTATTTTTCTTCACAGAATGGGTACCCAAATTTTCTTGAAAAATAAAGCTTACTTATATTCATGCAAAAATGTTGGCGTTAAAAAATTATATAGTTCTATTTGTACGTAGTATAGATAAAATTTATTTTCTTAAGTTTTTCAATTACGCGATCGGAAAAAGGTATTTTTACTCAAAAGCAGGGCATCTTACGAAAAAAGTCTCTTTGACAAAAAATGCTTCGAATCATTCAAGGTATAAGTGTGAATTTTTTCAGAATTTTTTGAGACATTTTATAATTCTTTAAAAATTGGTTTAAAAAAAAAAAAATTTTAAAATTCTAGAAAAATTCACACGTATACTTTAAGGCGATTTCAAGCATTTTTCGCTTTATCACTTTTTTGTAAGATGCCTGGCTTCCCTCTGTCTTAGCGGCACCTGCGGAAAGGTCGATTTTGGACAGAACCTAAAATAAACGTTATGTTGCGTACTTTCATAATAACCTTTGCATGTTGTTATGTTTATCAAAAATCTATTCTGGCCAATAACAATTAAAATTTCATGTGTACCAACGTTGTACTTATGTTAATATAGAGACATGCAATTAAATACAAAACGACCTTTTACGTCTGTACCTCTAGGCCTAAACAAACATTACATGTTGAATGTTAACGTGTTTGGTGGATTTTGTTAATCATAAAATATTGATGGAGTCCAAGCCAGATTATGTTGATTAAAAACCAATAACGATTACTTACCGCAAACACAACATTAAATCCAAAAAGGATATATTTAATCGTACTCATACCACAAGAGCGCATTGTAAATTTCATTAAGAACTTTTCAGTTGCACTTAACACACAAAAAACAGAAGAAAACAGAAGAAGTCCTTGCGAAAAGTCACTTTTACTAAAATCCTTGTTGTAAAATAAATCCTTGATTCTTGATAATGCACTTAGCCAACAGTTAGTTGCCCTTATGTAAGGTCAAAAACCGCTCGTTGATTTTTAAAAAATTTCTCAATACAATTTATTTAACGTCCGTTCGAAAACGCGGCTCACGAAGAACTGACCAACGTTGTGGCGCACAATTTTCAATCAAACCTCATAATGTTGTTGTTTTTGTTGTTGTTGCTGTACGTTTGGGACCAAAACATTTCAAATTGGGTCGTGTCAAACTAATAACGGTAACGCAATGTCCGGAGAAAGGGGCAAAACAAAAGGAGAAGTAGAAATTTATTTAGTTGGTGTAGTAACGCAAAATAAAAAGTAAAAGTGAAAGACTGGCACCTACCTAATACTATATACATAATATATAGTCATAAAACATTTTAACATACATACGCGTTTTCATTCGCATAAGCAAAGTTTCATAGAAGAATTTTCCATTGAGTTGGATGGTGCCAAAATCCTCAATTAACAAAAGTCCATGTTAACTATTGAGAGCTTGAGGGGTTGGTTTGTATTAGAAACCTTACATTTGGGTTGAATTCTATGTGTTTGGCATCATATGTAGGTTCCAACAATGTTGTTGTTGTTTATATGTGGGTAATTCTATTCTAACGCGTCAAATCATGTAATCGTCCA
Organism: Calliopum simillimum; assembly: GCA_951812925.1. NCBI lineage: Eukaryota > Metazoa > Arthropoda > Insecta > Diptera > Lauxaniidae > Calliopum > Calliopum simillimum. The sequence goes on along the minus strand of CATOTO010000090.1, from coordinate 13,761 downwards.
CTAAAACACCAATATGAGGTTCTAAAATTATAGCAAAATTTTTTTTTATATACATTTAAATAGCCTTTATAAGATCCACCACTTAGTATATCGCTTATTTTACATAGCTCTCGTGGAAATCCAAAAATATGAGTAAAAAAGTAACTCCCCTGGCTGTAATCATAAACAATTTTACTAACTTAACGTATATAAGACAAAATATAAATAGAATTTGCACTTATAAATGACCAAAATTTACCTTTCAGTATGCCTGAACACATTTCAGAAAAAAATTAAAAAAAAAAAATGTTATTAACCCTATGTAGCTACTCAAAAGTTGGTACTTTTTTTCAATACAAAAAGCAATCAAATTATGAAGGCCTATATCTCGATTTTATTAGGATATAAAAATTTCCTATCATACCTAATTTCTTTTATTGTATGCTAACTTCGATAAAACATTGATATATTCACAACCCAATACATGTTTTTTACGTTTAAACATCATTTTTATCAGGAAAGAAAACGTATCTTTTCTTAAGTAACTCCCCTGGCGACAAACATTTAGTTGTACCAACAAGATGAAAACCAATATTCAAATAAATAACATACGTTTGAGTTGTAAGTAATATAGGGCTACTATAATATCCTTGTATATTAATAATAAAGATTGTTTACTACCTGGAAATCGCACTCAAACGCCATAGTAACCTCCCCTGTCGAAGTAACTCCCCTGGCATTTTTATGATGAATATACATATAAAAATGTATGTATATATATAAAAATGTATGGACAGCTTGCCCACTTTAAAATATTACTTTATGAGGTACAACAATAAGAAAACGTATGTAAAACTTCGAGTATTAATAACTTTATTTTTTTTCATTTCGAAATTTGAATTTGACGCGTTAGAATAGAATTACCCATGTATGGGTAGGTGAAAATGTTCTTTGTTGCAGCATAAAAGAGTTTTGTGTGATGGCTTGACAGCCATTATTTATGACGCAGTTGGAAAACTTTCAATTGTAACAATTGTTGTTGTTGTAATTTTTCAAATGACGAAAAAGTCAATGTACTCTATAAGTGTTTCGAAGCGCTAACTACTAAAACTTGCATTATACTAAGTACGCCTAATTGTATGCTACGGAACATGTTCACTTTTTTTACATTGGTATAATGTGCTAGCTAGTCATATATTTATATTTAGAATTTTATTGGAATGTACATGTATTCTTCTGGTATTTATTTTTATAAAGAACTTAACTTTTTTCTTGTTTACTACTTGATTTATTTATGATTAATGCGTAGGTCATTTAAAGTGAATTTGATACTATATTGTTTTGCATTTGAGAAATTATGCAGGACTTATGTTTGTTGTTTTTGTCTAAAAATTCTCATAGAATATTTGCAAGTACACGGAGAAAAATACGTATAATAATTTTTACTATATTGGCTAGTCGAAAAATTAAAGTAATCAACACTAAATTTCAAGTATAAATTACCTACGTATGAACTATTTGATGGGTCCGTAAAGTCATATCTACAAATAAAATGTAGTTAAATAATAAAGGAATATTTACTACAAATTTCCTACATTTGACTATATGTAAGGTAATTTGCACTTTCAGAAAAAAAATGTGTGGTCAATTTGAATTTATAATTCTAGTCAAAATAACTTCAATTTTTCTCACGCACAAAAATGAGTATCATAATTTTCACCTTACGCGAGTAAGGTAAGTACCACCAAAATATAGAGTCATTTTGACTTTTATAATTTTAGTAACAATTTACATTTTTGGACAGACATTTTCTTCATACAAATTTTTTTGCTTTTACATCATATGCGGAAGCAGCCCAGTGGATATATATCTGACTATCATTCGGAAAGGCCGAGGTTCGTATCCCGGCGCCGGTCAGTTCATTTTTTTTTTTTGTTTTTTTTTTTTTGTTGTTTGAACTATACAGTAAGGTAAATATCACGCCAATTTTTTCATTAAAATTACTAGACTGTGAGGTCATTCGAACAATCTGAATTGACTAAACCAGTAAGGTGAATCTTACTTCAGTGTAAAGTTGTCACTATTCTGGCTTGAAAATCTGGTAAAATTTATGAGAAATAAAGTAGCAGGTACTATTTTTTTTCTCCGTGTATTCCTCTTACTTTTCTTTCAACTTCTATTGGATTTGATTTTCCTACATGACTTTCTTTCTTTTACAAACACATTTTCCAAGTGACTTTTAAACTACCATATCTACTACTGCCTTGTAGATTACACTCAAGGGCATGACCACAAACTTTAATGGATGGATTCCGTATAGTTGTTAAAACCCAAAATTGTTGATGTAACTTAATGTAATATGTAAGCTTTAAACAATCATCCATTCAAATATTTGTTATGCTTGTCACGCCCCCTTCTATATATTACAAACTGGAAAACAGAGAATCCATTGAAAAGAGTAAAGCAACTTTAGGTATTTATAAGGACAAATCTGATTGAAACATTTACATCTTATTCTCTTTGGCTACAAATGAATGTGATTTTTTCAATAACAAATTAACATGACATTTAACCTTTGCTAAAAATCATTAAATGCTCAAATGATGTGACCCTCTTACATAAAATTTGGTTAATATGAAGCAGCAAAATAGGGCACGCCACAGTTTAACAAAAGAATAGGAAACATTTAAAATCATAGGGTAAAAGATATGAGTTTGTGTGCAGAGCATTTAGCAGTATAACACAAACGACTAACCGGAAAGAGTGTATAGCTTCCTTCGAGTGCTTAGTATTAAGAAATAGGAGATTTTAGTTGGAAAAAAGTGATGCAGTTAATTTTATTTATTTTTCTAGTTTTGGTCGGTACCAACAAAACAAAAAAAAATTTTGTTCTAAATGCAAGTTATTAGCGATTATTTAAATAACTCACTTTTTATACCCTACACCCAGGGTATATTCACTTTGTCCTTCCGTTTGTAACGCAGAGAAGGAGGCGTGGCAGATATAGAAAAGTATATATGAGGAGGTCCATAACAAAACGCAATAATTCCATTTTTGGATTTTTTGGATTTTACAATTGAATTCAATTCTACATATTAAATTCTATGTAACCATTGTTATAAAACACATCAGGCATCAATAATTTCACTGTTATTCAGTACTAAAAATAATGGTTCAGACCAAAATGAATTATTTCCATATTTATGCAATAAACAACTTCGATATTTTAGTGTAAAGTCAATTATAAAAATTTATTTCATTGTTATCCTATCTCTACAATAAAAATAAATTTTTTGTTATAGTAACTCTGCAAGACCTAAGAGGGTCCAAAACAAAATGCAATAAATCCACTTTTTAAGTTATTAAATTTTTTGACTGAATTCAATTCTATATTTTAAAATCTGTGTAAATATTGTCATACAACATAACATGGGTCAATAATTTCATGGTTATTCAATACCAAAAGTAGGAATTACTATGTGTCGGACCAAAACGCAACATTTCCAAATTTGTAATCTAAATAACGTAAAAATTAATTGCCACATAAATTAATTTATGTATGATTTGTATTCTCCCAAGAACCATTCTATACCACAACAACTGTTTTAAAAAAAATATATATCCTTCTGACTTTTGTTACTTTTGTGCGTTTATCCAAAAAAATGTTAAGATGGACTCATTGCTTTTTGTTATGGACCTCCTCATATATTCTTGATCAGCGTCACCTCCTGAGTCGATATAGCCATGTCCGTCTGTCTGGCTGGCTGGGTGGCTGGCTGGCTGGCTGTGTGTTGAAATACACTTTTTGGGAAAACTAAGCAAGATAATTCAATGAAATTTGGTACGCAGCCTTCGTCGTCAAAGATAGCTCGGGGGATTGAAAATGAGCAAAATCGGTCAACGGACACGCCTACCGCCCATACAAAAAATATATTCAAAATGCAATTTTAAGAGTATTTTTCACGACAATGCAACCAAAATACGCATAAATACTAAAAAAAAGTTATGAGTTATGTTACGGATAGTCCTGCTGCAGAGCTTCTTGCTCTATTTAGTCCATAAATTTTATACCACGTTGATGCCAGATGATTGAGGAAGAGTTTACAATAGCTTGCGACAGTTTTGTATCAGCCATAAGTGCGCTACATGGAAAGAATGCTTCAGGTCTTTATAATAGTAAAATGCTAAACTCTCTTCAATACCATGATTTTTAGCGTTTTGCTTAACATTATCTTTCGAAATGTTACGGTAACCAAACTCATCCATTTTATCATTGATAAACACTAAAATCGCGACACTTGCAATGGACTTATAGCCCCAACGCAAAACGCTAAAAATCACGATATTGAAGAGAGTTTTGCATTTTACTATTATAAAGACCTGAAGCATTCTTTCCATGTAGCGCAATTATGGCTGATACAAAACTATGGACTAAATAGAGTAAGAAGCTTTACAGCAGGACTATCCGTAACATAACTCAGCTTAAGGAAGAATTGGTCAAAGAATGGCATGATATTCAACCGGATGTTTGCACAAACTTAATAAAATCCATGAAAAATTGTTCGCAAGCCGTTATAAATGCTATAGACTATCAACAAATTATGGAAGTGCCAAATTTCAGTATTATTTTTTAGTGTCCGGTTAGACGTTTGAACTCTAAAAAATGAGTTTTTTAAATAATCGCTAATAATTTGCATTTAGAACAAAATTTTTTTTGTTTTGTTGGTACCGACCAAAACTAGAAAAATAAATAGAATTAACTGCATCACTTTTTTCCAACTAAAATCTCCTATTTCTTCATACTAAGCACTCAAAAGAAGCTATACGCTCTGTCCGGTTAGTCGTTTGAACCACTGTACATACATAAATATGTAGAGTCCGACCGATTAATCGGCTTCGGCTACGGCTTCGGCCACCTTCGGCCAAAAAAAACACCTTCGGCCTTCGGCCAAAAATAAGCCGAATGTCTATAACTTTAAGCATAAAGCAACTTGTTGATTAAAAAAAAAACTTTTAAACAAAATTATGACCGTTTATAGTGGATTGCGACTTCCTAATTACGTATCTGAACTTTGTTTTTTTCTATTATGTTAGAATCCTGAGTTATCCTTGCTTTAAAGTGCAAAAATCATTGTTTTGAGGTATACTTAAAGCTATGTAACAAAAACAGTAAATAGCAAAATATAATTTTGTTATTGCATTTGGATAGGTAAGATCACCCTTAACGCTCTACATTTTCAATTCTATTCCTACTTTCCGAGTTATAAGCCATTAAAACATACAAGAATTTTTCCGGACCGAAAAATTAAATAGTTTATTATTAATTATTTTTTGTCAGTAACATATTTCATTACAAAAATTTCGAGCGCTTGCAGAACAAAGTCAGATGATAAATGGCCGCTTTATTTAAGAGAGGTGTTGCCTTCATGAGATATCGGATACAAAAAGTCGAGTAAATCAGTTTTTTGGTCTTCCGATAGTAGGTATGATCTTTTGTTCTAGTCAAACCTTGAGAAGTTGTGCCTTCCTGAGAAATCAGGTGCTAAAGGTCAAGAAATACCTTTAAATAGAATATAATTTGTACGAAAACAACTTATGCAAATTTTTTTAGGTAAAAAATCGTGGATCAAATTAGGGAAAACATTTTGCGAAAACCTTTTGCATCTGATATCTCACAAAGGCACCACTTCTCAAGATCCATTCCAGTTAAGGATTATCTGAACAATGCAAAATCGGCGCTAAGTGTGTTATATTTGGCCTATAATGCTACAAATTTAATATACCCTGAGGGTAGGGTATAATAATATAAAATAAATTAACCTTCGGCTTCGGCTACGGCCTAAGGTTATAAAAAAACCGATAAATTGGCTTCGGCTTCGGCCAAAAAGTGACCTTCGGTCGGACACTATAAATATGTTTTCATTAGAAATTTAATTTTTAGCCAGAAGACTTAATTTTCTTAAAACGCTATACTTATCTTGTTATTGAAGATCTTTAAGAGTGGGGTATACCAAAAAATTGCTCAAAATCATCTTGTCATTTCTTATACTATAAACTCATAACTACTCGTGTGGATGCCCTGCAGGCAAACGGACTAGTTCAAGTGTAGTTCATTAACTAGTCCTCTACCAACCAGTACTAGTCCGACTTCAATCCCTTTTGCATACAAGCAACTGTTCTTTTTTGTGTGTTGATGTCCTACAAATTTTCAATTGTCCCCTTCTCTATTACGTTTATACCAGTCCGGGGCTAGTTGTGGTGTAAAGAAGTCTTTTTACAACTAGTATTCAACCAGTGTTTTCGTGTGTAGTCAACCTACAGAATATTTTTTTTTGATTTGATTTGAGTTTAAATTTTCTTAAAATAAATTAAATAAAGTTAAATCACATTCATAATAACATTAACAAAAATTAATTCATGAATTTAATTTTTTTTCGACAATTTATTTTGACACACAATTCAAGTGACACAAAATACAAATTATTTCAAAAGCAAAAACGAAAATAAAATATGCATTCTGTTTTCGTTACGATTCAAACTGATATCAAACTGGCCCCCACATCATCCCTTTTGCACTAGTTTTGAGCTAGTACTAACCGTGAACTAGTATTTTTTGTAGACTCCCAGTGTGCCAGACGGATCATATATCCGTAACGGATCCGTAACGGATAAAAAAGCGAAGATATGAACCGTCTGGCACCCTGGGCTGTCTCACATTTTTACAGCAGGGTGGATTTCTGTCACAGGAACTTTCTCTCAACAATTCTTTAATATGAGAAAGATTTTTACTTTTTGGGATCTACGCTGATAGTATATATGCTGTTGCTTCTGACACATCTTAAGAAGTAACCAACAACAAAAACTTTTTCGATCAAAAATAAATCAATGGGCAGAGGAGTAAACGTTCCAATAAACGAAGCCATAGTTCTTCATGTCTACAGAAAACATAAGAAAATATTCCAATACATCATTACACTTGAGAGCGAATAACATGGAAATCAGATCCAAAATTTAAAAATCTTTTATGGAATGAGCAAACCAGACTTACTTATAACTGTTAAACTTAAAAAAATAAACAATATTTTCAAAGTTATTTGCTACAGGAAAAAAGAACCACACATACATACGATAGATTACTGCTATTGCGATCTGCAAATCTCTGACAGTTGGACTTCCGCTTCGGAGGTAAAAAAAATCAATGTTACTCTGAACCGATGATTTAGAACTGCAGCACGAATTCTTACCTGTACACTCTCAAAGGCCATTTTGTGCCTACGATTCCACAAACAGCGTATTTTCGAAATTTTACCCTACTGCAAAAGTCTAAAATTACATTTTGGATAAAACATGTTGTCCCAAGGTAATCATGAAGTCACGCAAGCAACAATTTTCTAGAACATTTTAATCATTATGTCCTGTTTTAATGGGTATTTTTGACCAATTTTTCCAAAAACTGCGTGATAATGGATTAAAGCATTCAGCGGAAAATATTTCAGTTGAATTGAACGAATAACGTCAAACATTTCCCTCAGTGTATGTATATAACTTCAAATGTGAATGCTTAAAATTTAAAAAAATACTTCAGTGAAGTTAGTAATTAAACGTTTGTATGGAATGCCTCAAAGTAACTTCGAGAAAACTTTTAATCCAACATGCAAATACACAAATACATCGTATAAGCAAATGGTTTAGTTTTAATGAACGACCTGCTGTGCCAATGGTCACAATTTGGGGAATAACGTAATAAATAAAAAAATAAAAAACACGCAATCATTTTCATATTAGCGTCGCGACGCTTACTTACATATCTACATATATATATTTAAGTAAAGCACTTTTTGTTCTGAGTATCCAAAATTTTGTGTTGTTGTTCATTCCTATGGCAAGGCAATCGTTAATGCTCGTCAAGATGTCCTTGTTGATAAGGCAACTTCAGTTGAAACGATTTCAAGCGACCAATAAAAATGAACTTCGTCGCAAGCAATTGCAGGAATTAATTATTGCTAATACTAAATTAGAGAATCATGTGAAAAACCGTAGGCACCAACTCTTGGCAATATGTTTTTTTTTCTTTTTTGGTAGTCATAGTGGTAAATGACATAAAGTTCTAAGTACACAATATCTACGTTTACGTCGAACTTTAAGAAGCTTTCCTAATGACTTTTGAGTTTTCCCATTAACTAAGCCAAAAAATTTGTTTTTGTGTTGAGCACGGGGGCATAAAGGCAATTAATTATATTCATTATGGTTATGCTTCCGTTTAAGCCACTTTAGGGGTGTCTACATAAATAATTATGTGAGTATGAGGATGATATGCTATATTTTCAAATTTGATTTAATATTCCTTTTAACATACGACTGCACTTAATAAAGCCCTCCGTTCTTTGTTTGATGAAATATCAGCTAATGTCCGAAAGCATTATTTGTCAATTCAACATTTATTTGTCTATTTGCCGTTTGACACATTGTTGACATTAATTTCCATATTTCAACATCCAATACTATCTAATTGTTCTCTATTTGTTTTGTTAGTGGTTAAAAAGTTCCTTGCACCTTTGGCCATGACATAGAACAGTGTTGGGCGATTGAATAACGAGCTAAGTAAGAAAGTGTAACTATGATTTTTAATGACAATATTCGGTCTAGCGTACCATGTAGCCAATCTTTCTACAAGCGTTCCTCATTTCAGCTTATGAAGAGCAGCAGAAAATGTAGAATTTTCCAAACCTGTTCCCAAATCGTTATTTGGATGCCTAAACTGTAATTAAAAAAAGGCACAAATACAGGCATTGAAAAGTTTTATAATTATTGTACCAAAAATCCTTTGAAAATTACTAAACTTTTGTTAATCTTCGTTCAGTTTACATACATTAGGGATTTCAGTCCCGGGATCCCGGGATTCGAGCCTTTTTGCAGTCCCGAAAATCCCGGGATTAGTGCTATCAATCCCGGGATTTCTTTTGTAAGTTTTTTTGTTTTTAATAACAGAAATTCGCATTAAGTAGAGATAAAACGTATTCTCTCTAGATTCGAAACTAAAACTTTTTGCGAAATTGAGGACAATAGCCATACAGTTAAAGTAAATGCAGCAAAAAATTTGAAAGAAAAATTAATTTCTTGGCGTTAAAATTTTATAATAATTTCTAAGTTGCTTAAAGTAAAATATTTCATTATTAGCATAGTAAAAATTATCACACAGGATAATAAAATTATTAAACTGTAATAATGCTTTTTTTATTTCAAGTTTTTTTCTTTAAACAACTAAAATTTAAAAAAGATAAACAATTAAAATAAACTATGTGAGTCTTTCTTGGCGTAACCAACCAAGATTCGACTTGATATCTCTGATTTTTATGAAAATTGGTGAAAAGTTAGTATTCGACACACATATTACTGTGGTAAAACGATTTTCCGAAATTTCGAAAATTTTCAAGGAGACCATAGGAAGTTCGATACTCCCATATTTGAAAATTCATTGCTCCTCGGCTTTTTAATCGATTTTAATGATGTCAAGGTTTCTGTACAAATGTATGAGCTTATGAAAAAAAAAAAAAAAAAAAAATATACTAAAAAAAAATTTATTTTTGGTCGAAAAAAACCTTTTTCCTTTTTCCAAGCCATTTTGGGGCTCAGTGCACCCTTCTTATTTTTTTTTAAAATATTTTTTTTAAAAGTAAATTTTATTACAATTATTTTCCAGCCTTCAAAATGTTTATATTCGCTACCATACAGGGATGCCACCGTCCGAGATATATTTTTTTTCAGTGAACCTTAGTAAAATTTATCATAGAATTTTTTGTGGAATATTTTAACTCATTATAAGCAAGTTTTTCGATAAAAGGGTCAAAAATACCAAAAAGATTAACACGAAATTAAGCAAGGAACAATTCTCTTTAACATCTTAACCCATTTTATCCCGCTTTCATGAGTCTTTTTGACCCCTGTATCGAAAAACTTGGATATAATGGGTTAAAATATTCTATGATAAATTTCACTAAGGTTCACTGAAAAAATAAATATCGTCCGGATGGTGGCAGCCAAGAATCTTAAGAATGTCTCGACAAATTTTAACATTTATCGATATATTTCAAATTTGTTGACTTGTCGAATTTTTCAAATTTATTTGACCTTGTTCTTACGGTCTTGGACTCTACTAAAAAGTATTCGACGTTTGTTCATATATACAAATATGCCCAAAACTGAACAAAACTACCTTAGATTTGTTGTGGCTTCAACAGTTGCAAAAAGAAAAAGACCAACAAGATTTCTTTATGAATACTGCTATTTATTTATTGTAAACTTACATACATTTGTATATGAACTATATATATAAGCTTATAAAATTTTGTTCTACAAGTAAATGGATGGCAAAGAACTATAAAATAAATTCAAGTTATAAAAGATGTAGTAATGCTGTTTTTTCTGCGCTGCACTATTTGTATATATGTTATATGCAGATATGTCTTTTTCTCTTTAGATAAAACGTGAGGCAAAAAATGCTATCGCAATTGCTAGTAGAGATACTGACAATGCTGAAGCGCCGTCGCATACAGGCCAAGGTTCTGTATCAGGACTGAAAGTTTAGTAAAAATTAAAAGTTTGGTTAAAATATTAATTAGTTGAGGAGTAGGAGGTACATAGGTGTTGAATGACGACACTGGGTGTTAGTAGCAACTGGAAAAATAACGAAAATAATGCACAAAAAAACACACAAATGCCAAAGTTATATGTAAATGTAGAATATTGTTGAAATCGCTTAATAATAATATGGCAGACTTGGTGGTGTCCTTATAAGTGGATAAATCACATGATCGTGTGGTTGTTGATGTGGTATATAAAATGTTGGCGGTTGTACTGCTTGAGATAAAAGTCGAGAACGCCTGGAAAATAATTTTCATTTTTGGCAATTTTATATGAATGATATAAAATTTTAAGCGTTTGAAATGTCGTCGGCCTTAGTCTAATACGACGTAAGTCAAAATTATCTACTGTTTGGGGAAGCGAAGAAATACAAAATCTCGCTAACGATAGTTTCCTTTTGTTTTTATATTATTTTTAACAATATAAAAATAACTTATTTTTTAATTAATACTCTTTTTTATCTCTGTCGTTTTAACAGCTAAAGACTAAAATGCCAAAGATAAATGTCCTTCAAGCTAAAAAAAATGCAAACATAAAACCCACGAGTCGGCATGGTTGAATTAATATTGTCGTGTCAAAAATGGTGCCCAACGTAGGGCTTATGCATATGTCCGTCAAAAATAAAACCTAGTAATTAATTTGGTTTTTCTCCGCATTAGTATTTTAAATTGCACATTATGAACTAAATTATAAATTTATGTTGTTGTTCAATCTATTAAAAAATAAGTTAGCTAACGTTCTAACAGCTAAACACTAGAATGTAAAAGAAAAATGTCCTTTAATCTGAAAAAAATGGAAAACTAATCTTGAAATTTTATTGTTAACCGACATAAACATAAAACCTACGAGCCGGCTTAATCAAAAAAATATTGTCGTATTTGGCGCCCAACGTGGGGCTAGTTCTAGCTAAATAAAAAAAAATAAAAATTACATAATTTAAGGCTAATAACAAAAAAATTGATGGACCACATATGGCAAAAACCCTTAAAATTTGAGATGTGACGGATTGTTTCAAAAATTCCACCTTTTGTAAAAAAAGCAATAGATGTAGTTTTGATCAATCTACCTAAATCGCTGGTAACCGGCACTGCAAAATTTTGACTTCAGTCGTATTAGAACTAGGCCGACGATATTTATTGGCAATATATTATGCTGTATTAATTGAGATATAAGTACCTTTTGACCCAAAGCAAATTCTAAGCACTCCAACTATTTGAATTAAAATTATATGTTTAAACTAAGTTTAAATATACTAAATCTTAAGCCGTTTTCCTTAGTAAATCAGCAGCTGTATTAGAAGTGTCTGCAGGACTTAATATAATAAGTTTTTTTCCTCCACTATAGATAATAACTTTTCTTTTCTATTACTTTGTATTAACTAAATTTAGCAAACTTTAAGAACGATAAGACAATGTTGGTATGCGCAATCTTTAAAAAATTGTCATTTTACTACTAAAATCATTAGCCCTTTCCAAATAGCAATTTTTAAGATTATCGAGCACTTGAGATTGTAAGTGATTTTTTCGACTTAACTCTGAGCTTTTTCTATTTTTGCAAAGCAATACATCTTTAGGTTTGGAAATTCGCAGTTTGCCAGCGGCATCATTTCATATTTCCAATTAAATGTAAACTTTATTGTTGTGCTCTTGATACAACGGGCGTTAAATGTAGCCAAATTGTTCCTTACATCTTATCTTTGCTAAACATATTACAAAGATTTAATTTTTCATTTTTTTTCTTCATAATTTGGCAAATACTGTAACAGGGATAAAGTTTTACTTTACCATGCAAGCAATAGATATTTTTGTCAGAATTTCGTTCATTACATATTTTGAAATATGGGCTTCTCCCTAAAACCAGTTCATTACAATAAAAAAGTCAAATAATATATGTTGGGGACTATTTTTCAAGATAAAGTATCACTTTTGCTATCTAATAAGATGATCATACTGGCATTTTACGATTAAAATTTTTCAGTTTTTGTTTTATTGTCACTTCAATCAAAGATCTTTTACAAAATTGCATCTCCAGTTAACGTCAAGTTAATTATTATACGAGAAGTAATTCACGTATGAATTTGAGTTCACTGGTATCATGCAACTATCCGGGCAAAGCCAATTGCAAGGTGCAATCCTACAAAAAAAAAAAATTAAAAAGTATTGTTTATTGTTTATATGGATTCGATTATGTGAAAAGAGATAGAAGAAGTGATCCAAAATGATGAAAGTCTATCTAAGGGACATAAGAGTGATTGTATACAGGGTGGGCGGGAAACGGAAGAAAACCGAAAAATGTAAGATTCATGGGACTATTCTGCTATAAAATTAAAATAATAGCATCGTTTTAAAATCACTTTTCTTAGTTCCATTTTTCAAAATTCGCCCATCCTGTATATTTATTTATACCCAACATATATTTAATTTTCGTTTTGCAAGACAGTATCCCTGTGGTGAAAAAAAAATGTTCATTATTGTTGATATATTTTAAGACTAAACAAATAGGGCTATTCTGGCTAAGACAGCAGAAAGTCTTTCTGAATACATGTCAGAACTACTTTCTAAGGTTCCCGAAGACATTCGGTATTCTGGCGCAGAAATCTTTTAGAAAAAGCTCATAAATTCACCACACAAAAGCTTTCGTGGTGAACTTGTCAAATTGTGCAAAATAACATGGTTGAATTGCTCTGGTTGCAGCGATAACAAATGCTGCTTCTTCTTAAACTACGAAAATGTCAAAACTCTTTGTTTTGATTCTAGACTTTTGACAGATAGCAAGGCAAGATGCCGGGTTCCATTTTTTTATTTTGACATGCAAAATAAGTTCTTGCGCGCCGCCATATAATATTGTGCAGAAATTGTTGCTACATGTTTTTACACAAACTTCTTTTCTTTTGTAACTATTAGAACAAATATTAAACCAAAATAGTTATAATTTTGTTTTTCCCTTTATCATTATCACTCACACAAACAAAAATTTAACAACTGCCAAATCTTAGGCAACAATTTTACTTTAAAAACTGTTGTTGTTTTTTTTATATTTTTTTTGCCCAAATAGGGCTCTCAAAATTAATTACAACAACAACAGAAAGTTCTGGTCAAATCTACTTTCGGAGATATAGCCATATGAAAACCGGTAAAAGTT
>CATOTO010000089.1:0-29871 GCA_951812925.1 Calliopum simillimum | reverse complement strand
AACATACAAGCAATATATTATATTCTTCCAAATTTCAAATGTAATACGGTGTGTTATGGAATATTGGCCATCTCAAAGCTCAAAAGTCTACAATTTGACCTTTGAATGAAAAACAGTGTTATGGTTTATTAATCCAATCAGAAAATACATTAAAATGATTCAAACTGACAGACAGAGAGACAAACATGGCTATATCGACCCAGGAGGTAAATTTGATCACGGAATAACAAAGTAAGCATATCTTGGATGTAGGGTATAAAAATGCAGAAACTAAAGAACTGCTGGATAAATATGTTATAAGGTGTTTATATGAAATTTTATTGCCTTCAATCTAGTGTCTTGCATGCTAAAAATGTCTGAAATGTTTGTGCGATATCTACGATTAAATAAATTAGTGGCAATCAGATCCCAGAAAAAAAAAATATTTTGTAAACTATCACATTATGTTGTTCTTTTTTGTAAGTAGGGTAAGTTGGGGTACATTTGACACCGGGGCACATTTGACTTTGCCATTTTCGGTGTGAACACGCCTTTCGATCCGAAAACCTGAAATGCAGAAACATAACTAATTAGAGTGGAAGCAACGTATTGAACTTTGGTAGTTCTCGTTCAATTTCTCCCGCGCCAATACGCTTTTTTAACTTTTTGTGTATTTTTTTGTAATTTTCGACATCTCGTTCGTAAGGACTTTGCAAATAAAGTTGTATTGTTTTTTAGAAGTAAGTATGAAAACTTGGTAGCACTAACCTTAACAATAAATAGAATAAAAGTGTTTTTTATCAAGGTCGAATAGTTTAGATTTTAAAATATTTTTAATTCTTCAAGAGATATTGGGGCACATTTGACTTTTGTCGAAGGGGCACATTTGACGTTCGTCCAGACATATGTGTTTGTGTATTTTAGAAGATTTTCTAGTGTTATCTTTTTAAAGATATGGTATACCATTATAAAATGAAGACGAACAGACGCGATGGCGATGAAAAAAAAGTTAAATTCGCTATTTCTAATATCGGAAACCAGAGAGAAACTCCGACTTCCGGCACAGAATCCATTTCATTTGATTTAATATAATTTGTTACCTTTGTTTTATCTACAATTCAAGATTTTTGAATAGGTGCTTTCCAGGACCTCTACCACTTATTTTAATTTGAAAATCTGGATGGATGAATTCCCGAAATAAACATATTGACATCAAAGTTCATCATGTAGGGGAGATGTGTGTACCTTGGTCCGCTTTTCAGTTCTTTAAGTGTGCTGGATTTTCCAAAAAAGTTTCTTTAGTTTTTTGATTAAGTTATATTTCTACAATGCTTGCAGCATCAAATGACGTGACAATGATATTTCTATGTCTTACCATTGGGTAGAAATATTACTTTTTCCGTTGCAATCTCAAACGGTCCAAGGTACACCATGCAAGTGTACCTTGGACTATTAAAAATAAAAGAGAATACATTGTATTTTGGTAATAAATTATGAAAGAACCATTTATTATGTAATCAAAAGTAACATTTTTTTCAATAAAAAAGAAAATTAATCATAAACAAAAATTATAACACAAAAAAGTGCATTTAGTAAAATACAGTTAATTAAACAAAAATGGTTGCAAATAAATACATTAATCGCGTAAATAATAATAATAATATTATATTGAGAGGCGATTATGGTTTCCTGGTTGCCCGTCGAAAAAGACTCGCTGGTCAATAAGCTAGGTCCAAGGTACACACAGACAGAATGTTTTATAAACTGTCAACACCTATAACACATGTTAATGAAAATACATCTAAAACACACTTAAATCTTAAAACAATAACTAAACTTCCTTCCTGATGTTGTAAAACTGAAATATTTCAAGTAAGTTCCTCACAAAACGTTTCGTAGCTTACTCCAAAAACAAATTTTTACACACAAAAAACACTTTTTCCGCCGCTTTTTATACACGCGTACAGCTTGACGGTCTGGATTCTATTTATATGAGTCACCGGTATGAGTGGAAAATTTCATAGAAGAATATTATCGTACACGTGCAACTGTTGAGTGGCAACCGGCACTCGGACCGAGGTACACTCGGACCAAGGTACACACATCTCCCCTATGCGAAGTTTTTAATAATTATCAAATTGACTAGAAGTATTCCCCATCATCATGTAAAAGCGCTGCAGATATCTTGACGATGGTGTTACCCAAAATCCAGACCAAAGAAATTTCCATCAAACTGGCTCTTACCTAACATTTTATGTTGATGTTCTCATTGGGGATGTTCTTGGAAATTGTACTTTATACTTATATATTGTCCTTGGGAAATTTGGCGAAAAATCCAAAAAGCCATTTTTTATGTGGGAGATATTGTAGAAGTAATTAGCTATACTTGATACAAGATCAGTTATTTGAGAAGAGTTTCACTATTAAATTGGGTTTTTTATAAAACCGGAAGTGGAAGATGTTTCCCTGACTTTAAAGAGTGTAATTGAGTTTAAATTACCAACTCCAACAAATCCAGCCTCAACTTCACGTTCACGCACTAAATACGTATTTGACATCGACTTCTCACACTAATATATAAAATAAGTCTTCGTTAGTAGAGTAGAACGGGGTAATGTCGTGCAGGGGGCAATGTCGTGCACTGGCTGTTTTAGCCCAAAGAATTGAATGATTTCCCAACTGTTCGTAAGGTAGGGACTTGCTGACCTACTGAGCTTATGCATATAATACTAACAATTTTCACCAGTTCGTCTCTACAGAGTAACCTTTTTTTCAAAACGCACGCTATCGGGACGATAAAAGTATTTTTTCATCGGGTCAGAAAAATAATTTTCCTTGCGGGAAAATATACCAGGCAAGTGTTTTCTGAAAAGAAATATCCTGCCAAAGAAAAGAAGTATTTGGTTTTCGAAAAAAATTTTGGGCTTCACCGAGTTATCGAAGTTGACCTTTAAAACGACCATTGGGGTAATGTCGTGCACATTCACTTACACAAACACAATTCGTCGCTACACAAATGTTGTTACACATGAATGAAACCAATGAAATTATCTTTCGATCGGATGCTTACTCGTTGCATTTGCTTGAGATGTACGGATTTACGAGCATGTCAAAGTTGAGTGCACGACATTGCCCCGTTCTACTCTACATACATACTTAGGTACTTATAATTTGTATTTATATGAAAAAAATGTATGAATGTTTTGTTTAATGTTTCTGTGTTATTTTTGTGAGTGTCAAATGTGCCCCCTGCAATGTCAAATGTGCCCCGTACCTGGGGCACATTTGACAAAATGACTTTTTTTGAAAAAATTTAAAAAACAACTCTTAATGCAGTTTTTTTGAAATTTTTTTTTTCTTGGTTTTCATCTTAAATAATCAATGTTTCAGAAACAGAAAAGAGTATTAAGATCGTGTAATAATTTTCAAAGATACAGGTCTTTGAAAATTTAGTGTCAAATGTGCCCCAGTCTCCCCTATACACTGCAGCTATTTCAAGTGCGTCCTATAATATTACCTTGATGCTTTGTAGAAAGGTTTCTAAATGCTTCAGGCTAAAGTTTTATTTACCCATATTTCTGCCAACTTTCGATTTTAGTGAAAACTTGCAGTACACTATTGAACTCAAGTGAAACCAAATAGAAATACAATTCTAAACTAAAGAAAGCTCAGTTTTCTTATACGCGCTGTATACAAATGAAAAAATCAAACTACAGCAATAAAGTTGGACTATCATTATATATATACATACTCAGTCAAAAATATTCAGCGCATTGTAGCAGACCACAAAGATAAATCAATTTAAAAACAATTTAGATTCATAGCAGACCTCAAGAGACACAGCACTAGGCACAAAGCGTAAAGCACGATTCTTTTATTAAGAACAAGCATTACACTTGGAGAAAAAATAATGAGTTTTTTGTATCAACTCGAGAGAGCTTTTGTAAAGAATGCTTAATGAATGAAGTATTATTTTAGTCATCATTTTTTTTTGTTATTTTTTCATTTTATCCCATATTGGATATGTATGATTTTATGGCAAAAATCTACTAAAAAATGCAGACAAGGATATATGTTGATTTTTTTTTTCTACCTAAACGTTCATTAGCTTTCAACTTTTGACTGAATTACTTGAATGTTTGTTTTTTTTTATGATTTTAGACGCCCAGCATCTGAACTCTTTTCTACCAGAGAAGTTTCTCCCTTGCAGATTTATTGCTTTTTTTATAAGTTACTTGAAATATAAGTCCAGCACTGCCATGGCTTTTATGATAGGTCAAAATAGTAAGAAAAATGCTCTTGCTCTTTGTCACAAACAATATTTCACAAAAGCACTGACATAACCATTTCTATATATTTAAATCGCTTTATTGTGTTTTTTTTTTTGTTTTTGTTTTGTTATATTGTATAAAATTGCTTGCAATATATTTCACGTTCGATACAGTTTTGCAACCAATTTGCAATTTCCGTTTGAAATTTCTGTCTCTAAATGGCAACGAAGCGGTAAATTATGCTGATAAAAACACAACTGCAAATACAAATACAAATTTATTTACTACAATAGTGCAGGCGACAATGATATTTTTATTTAAATAAACACCCACAGAGAGACACACAAAGAATGATAAATTGTTGCATGTTGCAAATGCCAAAAATGCGTTTTGTGTCTAATATTTCACTTACACTGTGACAGCAAATTACGGCAAACATGCACACGCAGAAATAAATAAACTTAGACAAATACACATGATGCTGCTTTCTAACATACGTGTGTTTATTAGGGTGTACCTTGATAGCATTGAAATTTAAGTAAAATTGATTTGATTGTATGATTTTTAACGCAAATTTGTTCTTCTGACATAGTTCTTAAATAATTTCAAAGATATAAAACATATAGTTTTTATGTATGGTGTATTCAACAATTTTTCTTCGTAAAGGTCTATAAAAGCTATTGTAGCTAAGAATTATTTCTTCAGAAAAGTTTGTAAGAACAACTGTAATCGAACTATTCGTTTTTAGGAATATTAATAAATAAGTCTCTTGCTGAACAATTTTCCTTCAAAATGTTTATAAACAATATTGTGGCTACAAAATTCTCTACAATAATGTTTACATATTGTTACTTAGAAAATTTTTTCAAAATGTTTATAAGCACTACAGTATTTTTCTTTAAAAAAATATTTATAAACATTATTATTACTTACAAATTTTCTGCATTTTCCTGCATAAATTTTCCCAAAAACGTTTTTGAACACAATTGATACTAAACAACTTCAGAAGTGATTATAAACAATACTGTTGGTAAATAAATTTCATAGATATGTTTATGGCAAAAATTTTTACGAAAATCTTATAAATAATTTTGTTTTAAAAAGGTTTTTTACAGCAGAGTTGTGAACTCAGTTTTTGTTTTATAATTTTTTATTTTTTTTTTTTCAAAAATGTTTTTAAACACTTTTGCAGCTCGGAACTTTTTCCTCAAAATTGTTAATATAGTTGCTGAACAATGTTTTTCTAAAGTGGTTATAAATCACACCTATTGGTGCTTAACAATTTTATAAAACAATGTTTATAAACCTAATTTTTGCTATATAAACTTTCTTCAAAATGCTTGTAAAAACTTTTTTTGATACAAAATGTTTTTCTGCAAAATGTTTTTCCTCAAAATGTCTATAGGTTAGGGATGCTTAAAGTTTTCTTTAAAATATTTGCAGCAAATTCTTGCTCCCTTTTTACAGCCCAGTATATTTTCAAATACAATCCACCCTAAATTTATAATAAATGTTTATCGTGAATTATTTAAATAGGTTAAAGTGCAAAAATCAAAACCATCAAATTGGCAATGCCAGGTGTCAATGCAGCAACAGCATCAACATTTCTTGAGCAGCATTAATGTAATAGCTTTTATATGATTGCATTTCTATGAATGTGTGTGCAGATTTGCTTGCACATTAAATACATCTATACATACATTCTGAACACATAAATGTGCCCCTGAGCTAACCTGCTTAGTGACCAAAATACCGCTGAGTCAAATGCTTATCACACGACCCTATTTGTTTTAGAGTAACTTAAAAACATTCATTTTGTTTGTTTTTTAATGAACTTAAAAATCTACGTTGCACTTTTGACAAAAAAAAATTGTACACCTCTTAGAAACGAAAAACTGCCTTAAAAAGGCGAAATTTAACGGTTTTTCAAAGAAAAAAGTCATCGTGCTTTAAACGAAATGAACATTTTTTAATTTACAAGACCTCATTCAAAAAACCCCTTAAAAACCTTCAAGACAAGATACATAAAGGCTTTTTTTGGGCCAGCAAGCTCGATGATATAACGTTTGAAACAAGGAAATGCAGCCCCGTGAAAGGCAAAACGCTTTTTTACTCAAGAGGGAGGCATCTTCCAAAAAAGTGCACATGGCTTAAAATGCTTAGAATCATGCAAGGAACAAGTGTGAAATGTTTTTTTTTTTTTTTTAAATTTATTAAAAATTAAAAAAAAAAAAAATTTTATCTAAAACAAAAAAAAAAAAAAAAAAAAAAAAAAAACTATTCACACTTGTTTCTTGGATGATTCTAAGCATTTTATGCCATGTGCACTTTTTTGTAAGATGCCTCCCTCTTGAGTTAAAAAGCGTTTTGCCTTTCACGGGGCTGCATTACTATGTTTCAAACGTTATATCATCGAGCCACTAATAGAAAGTAGATGTAGAAATAGGGTATTAGTTTGCCTCAAATAAAACAACCACTAATAGAAAGTAGATGTAGAACTATATTATTAGTTAGCCTCGAATAAAACGACCACTAATAGAAAGTATGCGAGGGAAAGCAAAGGTATAAGGCGGCCACGAATAGAACGACCCCTAATGAAAGTAGCTCTTGCTGCTGTGAGTGCTCAGACTCGACTGCCTTACTACGACAGAACCTCCGCCTTTTATACAGTTTGTCTGCTATGCATAACAACAATTTTGTATGTCTTCTTTGTGATACTGCTGCTGACCTTGCTGCTATGCACGTAGCTTCTGTATGCTATTCCCGTTATTGAATGCTGCCGTAGTGTTGTTGTTGCTGGCTGTGTGAATATCTATTGATGCACGTTTCTCTTGAATGTTGCTAAGGGAAAAATCTTGTAACAGTTAATACTCTCTTTCCTTGTTTTTTTTTTTCCTTCATTATTTTAATTCAGTTCTGTTTTTTTCAATTCAATTCCTTACAAATTAGTTAATGACTTATTCAATAAAATACTTAGTAATGAAATTAAGAAAGTAAATAAAATATGTTGGGCCAAATATGGGGCCAAATATTTGGATCCTGACAATTTGCGTCCGATAATAGATTTTCTAACACTTTTCAATTATGCGTACAGAAAAATCATTTTAACTAAGAATCAAGGAATCTTACAAAATAAGCGTAGGGGAGATGTGTATACCTTGGCCGAGTGTACCTTGGTCCGAGTGTACCTCGGTCAGAGTGTCGGTTGCCACTCAACAGTTGCACGTGTACGATAATGTTCTTCAATGGAATTTTCCACCCATACCGGTGACTCATATTAGTAGGCTTCAGACCGTCAGGCTGTATGCGTGTATAAAATTTGACGGAAAAAGTGTTTTTTGAGTGTAAAAATTTGTTTTTGGAGTAAACTACGAAACGTGTTGTGAGATACTTACTTGAAACATTTCTGTTTTACAACATCAGGAAGGAGGTTAAGTTATTGTTTTAAGCTTTTAGTGTGTTTTAGATGTATTTTCAATAATATATGTTATGGGTGTTAACAGTTTTTAAAACATGCTGTCTGTATGTACCTTGGACCTATGATAATTGACCAGCGAGCCATTTTCGACGGGCAACCAGAAAGCCATAATCGCCTCTCAATATAATATTATTATTATTTTTATTTACGTGATGAATAAATTTATTTGCAACCATTTTTGTTTAATTAATTGTTTTTTACTAAATGCACTCCTTTGTGTCAATATTTTGGTTTATGATTAATTTTTTTTTTTTATTGAAAAAAATGTTACTTTTGATTACATAATAAATGGTTCTTTCACAATTTATTACCTAAGTACAACGTATTCTTTTATTTTTAATAGTCCAAGGTACACTTGCACGGTGTACCTTGGACCGTTTGAGATTGCAACGGAAAAAGTAATATTCCTACTTAATGGTAAGACATAGAAATATTATTGTCACGTCATTTGATGCTGCAAGCATTGTAGAAATATAACTTAATCAAAAAACTAAAGAAACTTTTTTCAAAAATCCAGCACATTAAAAAAAATTAAAAGTGAACCAAGGTACACACATCTCCCCTATATACAATAACAAAAAATGCTTCGAATTGTTCAAAAATTATGTGTGAAATTATTTTAGAATTTTTGAAAATTTTTGAATTTTTATTTTTTTTTTTTCAAGAACTATAAAATGTCGCAAAAAAATCGCACGTGTTTTTTGGATGATTCTAAGCAATTTTTATCTGTCACATGGAAATTGATATAATTTTTATTACAAGCCAACTTGTTGATTTCATTATGCTTTCAGTTAGTACCTATACGAAAAACTTAAAAATTCGCTGTGAAAAACTTTATTTTTAACAGTCAGCTCGCATATAAAATAAAGAGCAAAATAACACTGTGGTTTAATTTTTTGCAGCATGATGGGTTTTTGGTTTGGTGGTTATGTTGCAGCAACATCACTGTTGTAAAAATTAATTTTAGCGCACATCACTTGAATGCCAAAGGGCTATGGAAATAAAAAAAAAATACCACAAAAACCCAAAACGGGAATGTCAACAACTAAAAAAAAAAGGTTCAAATTAAATTAAAGAAATGTCTGGCTTTCGCCTTGGTAAAAGTAATCAATTTCTGTTGCACAGAAAAATGTTTTTTTTTTGTTGTTTTTATTGCGTGTAAAATATGGTGAAATATTTATTTTTAATATCACACTGTAGTGTAAAAAAAAAAAAAAATATTGACATATGTCGTCGGTAAGCCTTCATATCAGTAGAGGATATCAGTTGTCACTGTTGGTAAAGTTGAAAATTTTCAGTGCAACTACTTCAAATAAAGAAAAACTTATTAAAAAATTTAAAAACTACTGAACTTTTCCAACGAAAATATACCATTTTTTAAAAAAAATAATTTTTTTTTTAAAAATACGAATTTATCAAATAGAGTGCAACAAATAAGCTAAAGCCTTGATATCAGTAGTGTGCGCTGAGTTTTTCCGCGAAAAATTGTTTAATGGAAACGTATCCTATGGACTACTTAAAGAATAGTTGGCCAATGAACTATGGGTCTAGCATTAATATCATGCCACTTATTTTGACATAAAGATTTCCTTATGGCATTTTTATATTAAAAAAAAAAATATGATATTTGAAACAATATTGTATCAAATAAAAAAAAAACATATCGATACATCCAACGTAAAAGTTTGAAACTCAAGATACCAACTTTTTACGTGACAATAATTTTCAAAATTTGCGTATTAAACTCTATCTTGTGTCAAATTTTGGTACCTCTAGCTTGAAGTTTGAAGTGCTGGGAGCAATTTTTTTAAGTTACAACCTAAGTATATTTTAGTGAGGTCTCCATGCAAAACCTTGACACGGGACAAAAATGACAAATTGCGTTGGTAACTTAACTTACAAAGTTTTTTCTTTAAAAATCAGTAGTTGTAAGTCCTACATACCAGCATAATGTCCGCAAAATATTTTTTAATGATAGTTGGCAAATTAAGTTACCAACTTTTCTCATGGAACATTTGGTTGCTGAAAAGGAACATAAGTTGGTAACTAGAGTTACAACTCATATGTATTAATTTTTGTCCAAAATATAAGTTGAAACTTTTAATATCTCTGTAAAGCAATTTGGAATATATACAACGATTTAATAGTCGAAAAACCTTTACTTTGTCTACAGATCTCAAAAGTATTTATTCAATTTTTGTTTTTGGTTTTCTTGTTTTAACGAAAACAATACAAAAATGATCATAACTAAAGACTACTATTTTCGAGTTATCAACTTTTACGTTGGACGTATCGAAATGTCGCGTTGACTTTGTCAGCTTACTGAATCTGCTTTAATTATAAACCGATTTTGATATTGAGGTCTAATATTAAACTAGCTTTTAACAGACTCTGCAAAAAATTGTAACACCTACCTTATTTTTGGTTTAGTCTGACCAAAGTGGTTAAAAACAGCAATTTTTCAATTATAACCGACTTATTTTGATTGATGTTTAAGAAATAATGCCCAAAACTGACATCTTGATCACTGCCACAAATAAAGTTATTCAGGCTCCAAGGTCGTGGATAAAATTTTTTTGTCAATATCTCGCTAACGGCTAGCTAGTGTTACAGAAAAATTATTTTTCATAACTTTATAGCTCAGAGAAACTCAGTTTTCATAAGAAAACGTGGAAAAATGGTATGTTTAGAAGTTATGATTTTTTGAACTTTTTCATACATGAAATTAACCGAAATTTCTTCACAAAACTTAAAACAATTATCCATAACTATGACATTTCCTTACCGATTTTAATTTTCTGACCTATTTTGGAAAGGTTATAAATTAGGATATAAGCGCAATGTAAATTTTCTGTTATATGGCAAATTTACAATTTTTTTAGTACCAAAAGAAATAAAATCGGTCCATGACCTACTTTTCACATCTTCTACAATATTTGTTCTGGAAGGAAGACAAAACTTCCTCTCATGTTAAGATAAAAAATGGTATTTTTACAGGCTTAGAAATTAAAATCATACCCTACACCCAGGGTACATTTACTTTGTTCTTTCGTTTGTAATGCAGAGAAGGAGGCATGGTAGGTATAAAAAAGTATATATATTCTTGATCAACTTTACCTCTTGAGTTGATGTACCTATGTCCGTCTGTTTGGCTGGCTTTGTAATACTTTTCACAAGAAAACTAATCATGATAATTCGACAAAATTTTATACGAAGGCTTTGCCTTAAATGAAAGCTTGAGAGATTAAAAATGACAAAATTGTTAAAAAGACTCTCCTACACTCCTTCACATTAATATTAAGGACGATAAGTGCAAGTTCTGAGCAAAACATAGGTGAATTCGGACAAAAGGGCTTGGCACTTCCCGTACAAGCAAACTTTTCAAAAAACTGCAGTATAGAGTGTATTATTTTTTGGCCAGTCTAAAGGTTATACCTTTACTAGCGTAGTAACTAAGGCTATTGAAGCGGTACACATTTGGATATAAAAAAATAAAGCCGAGATTTTGAAAAAATTGACGTTGCGCTACCTCTGAATGACCTTCACAAAAATTCAAAAACAACTCCACTCCTTTCTTTAATAAATATTTTTGTGCGTAATCGTGGAAGTTCTAAAAAAGTTTTTTTTTTTTATTTTAATCAATTTAGATTATATACATTAGGCAAGGTAAAATTTTTTTTGTGTGTCTGGTAATACTTTTAAATCTATGTAGCAGTTTTTAAAACTTATATTAAGAAAATCTAAAGCTTGTCCTTGGAAAGTCCCTTAAAAAAAAGATTATTATTTCATATTATTTTCTGATTTAACTCTTATCATTCCTAAGATTTGCAGTATGCAAAAAGCAGATGGTTTTTTTCTTTTTTGATAAAATCATAAGGACTGCAATTAAATTACTGAAAAAAAAAAAATGAAGCTAAATAAAGGCTAACAGTACAAATTGCAATGTTCTCACACTAAGCAAATTGCATCACTACACCTTTTTACTTCATTCTTTTTAATCTTCTTTGCTAAAGATACAACATCTTTTCTTAGTTTTTACCCTCTTTTTCTTTGTGGCAGCATCTTTTACAAGGCGACACATAGTATTTTTCTCGTTCAGTGACTGAGGGACAAATTGAAAAATTGACTTTACTTACTAAATGAAAAATTATGGCATTTAAGTGGCATTAAAGTGATGGTTAACTTTTTCAGGTTATACGTTACAATTGCGCAGAATACTTGAATGATAATAACAACAAAAAAATTTTATTTATTTTTTAAACAAGGAACGACAGTTTTGAACTATTTTAATATATTTTGATACAACCTAAGAGTTATGCTTCAACGACGTGTCCTAGATGCCTTTTTAAGCTACAAAACTGTATAGTTTTCAATAATGGCCACGTCAAAAACAAGCAGCAATTCAATTGTTTTGTATAGTTATAACACGTCGTATGAGTATCATTAAATCGATAAGTAAAATATTTTTTTCTTATTTTTGAAAAGAATTGTTAAGAATTGTTATTCAACACTGGAAAAAATATTAAAATATTCAAAAGTAATACAGAAGAAACCGAATGAAAATAATGATATCAAGTGGTATACCTCAAATAAAAGTAGTTTTATAGCTGCATTTGAATAATTTGTCATAAATATGATGGAAATGTAAATGTGCTGCATTCATGCATACCACCGTCAGCTTGTTTTATGTGACTTATAACACCGGTTTTCCAAATTAAGAAACAAGCATCACTATCAGAAGTGTACAATTGTAGCATTATGTGCAACATACAGGAAAACTTTTGCAACAACCTTATATGAAAATTTAAAAAAAAAAACACAGTGTAACAAGCTACAGCATACAGTGAAAAAAAAAAATGCAACATACAAAGGACACATTGTTTTTTTTATATTGATGGGAACTTTTTTCCACTTCTATGCAACTGCCAAAAGTTTACAATAAAGTTTTAGCTGTAAGTTCAGCCAGTAAATTATAAGTAATTGTATTTCATTTTTATACTGTTTTTTATTTTCATTGTTTTTATTGTATTTGTACAATATGTTACTTCATTTGGTTTTGTATTTTGCAAACAAATCGATTCAATATTAAATTTAATTTAGGGAACTTTAACAGTAGTTTTATGGAAATCAAAATAATTAACATATAAAAAAAGTACATATGGTAAATGAATTAGTGTGTATCAGCGGATCCAAATTTATTTCTAAACTTGCATTGTCGGTATGCATTGCCTTCTCACGTAAAAAGGGCGAGGCATCTCCATTTTAATTAAACCAAAGAACATAAAATGTCCTGATGCAATAAATAAACATACCAAATCGAATCTACTTACATTTGTGCGTTAAATATTGAAGTTTCAGAGATACGATATTTACTTCAGTATGTGGCACCACCAATTTTTTCATTGACATTATTTGTCCCGATACTTTTAATAAATACACTAAATCTCATCCTTGTCCGCTAAATATTTTCAGAAATAAGATCAATTATTGTAATATCTTTGGGAACACAAAAAAAAAGAAAACTTTTGTTTTAATTTTGGGTGAACAAAGAAGTCATGAAACGCGTAGAAACACGATAAGAACAAAAAAAAAAAAAAAATTAATTTTTGGTTCCGACATCCAAGGGAGGACCCTGGGTGAAACAGATGCTTCCACGCATAAAAACTAAAAAAAAAAAATTAAAAAAAAAATTTTTAATCAGACATCCAAAGGACACGGTGATACGGAAGAAAATTATTTACGTATAAAAGTGTCGCTAAAATCGGTTGATATAAAAAATTTGTGTTTTTTTGCTGATTCAGAATCTGTTTTTAGCGAAATCCTATCAGATCCCCTTCAAAAGTTATACTAAAAATACCTGTTAATAAGTATTTTTGGAATTCTTCAATTAAAATTATGTTGTTACATTTTCATACATTTACAAAGAATTGCACCCGGAGGGGGTCTAAAATGTACCCCTAAGGAGTTATAGGGTTAAAACTGATTTTCTGCCTCTTTTCAGAAAAAAAAATTTTCTTGGATCACCCTAACGTTTTAGGGAAAACATTTCTATGGCAAAGATTTAGCTAATTGTAGGAGCTTTCAGATAGTGTATATAATTTATAGGGTTTAAAAAGATTTTGCAAAGTTCTGGACCTTTAAAATTGATATTTTAATTTTTTATCCCCATTTTTTGACTTTGATGGCCATTTTAGTATGAAAAAGGTCCTTTTAATATAGCTTTTTGTAATTTTTTTTTTGAAATTTTTGTTAAATATCCTTTAATATGATAGTGCATTTGTCATATATATACAACATATATGTATGTATGTATGTAACATAACATATTTTTAATTGAAGAATTCCTTTAAATACTTATTAAAAGGTATTTTTAGTATAACTTTTAATTGGGATCTGATAGGATTTCGCTAAAAACAGATTCTGAATCAGCAAAAAAAAAAAAAAAAATTTTATCATCCAAACATATTTTAGCAACACTTTTATACGTAAATAATTTTCCTCCGTATCACCGTGCACTACATCATATGCAGCGCAACGCATGCGAGTAACCCGTGTGTTACATAGAAAGGTATTGTTGTCTAACCTCAATCAAAAAAATTGGTATGACAAATGTACTATCGGATGAAAGAATATATAACGAAAATTTCAAAAAGAATTACAAAAAGCTATATTAATAGGACCTTTTTCATACTAAAAAGGCCATCAAAGTCAAAAAATGGGGAAAAAAATTAAAATATCAATTTTAAAGGTCCAGAACTTTGCGAAATCCTTTTAAACTCTATAAACCATATACACTGTCTGAAAGCTCTTACAATAAGCTATATCTTTGCCATAGAAACATTTTCCCTAAAACGTTAGGGTGATCCAAGAAAATTTATTTTTCTGAAAAGATGCAGAAAATCAGTTTACACCCTATAACTCCTTAGGGGTACATTTTAGACCCCCTTCCGGGTGCAATTTTTTGTAAATCTAAGCCTGCCCTATTACATCCCAGAAGCTTCGTAACCTTATGAAAATGTAACAACATATTTTTAATTGAAGGATACCAAAAATACTTATTAAAAGGTATTTTTAGTATAACTTTTGAAGGGAATCTGATAGGATTTTGCTAAAAACAGATTCTGAATCAGCAAAAAAACACAAATTTTTTTATATCAACCGAGTTTAGCGACACTTTAATACGTAAATAATTTTCTTCCGTATCACCGTGAGGAGTCCCCTGGGTGAAAAAATTTTGTTCTACTAAATTGGCGCAAAATGTCACAAAAAGTCATGAAACGCATTGAAAATACGAAAAAAACGAAAAAAAAAAAAATTTGTAATTTTTGGTTGGTGAATTTTTGTTTTATGGTGAAAACAAGAAACTCAAACGCCATGTTGAGCTCAAGCAAAATTCAAAATTTTTTGGCTTTAATCATAATGGCCATTATTAAAATTTGTATTGCTTGCATTGTTCTTAAGCCTTAAAGAACTGATGCAATATAAAATAATAATGCTAAGTTGCATCAAAGCTGAGATACTTACATTGCAAATTTCCAAAATGGTCACATGATGATTTATGCCTTGTACTAAAAAGCAATTCCTCTGCAGTTATTCTTGCTGTTATTATTTACATTTCTTATATAAATACAAAATACTTTTTCTTACTGTGTAAAATTTCCAGTTAATCTTCCAGCTCTTCTTAAAAAAAGTCGAGACAAAATTGTTGTAATAAACTTTATTTTTTCTATACAAAGTACTCAGCCCCAACATCAAAGTGTATGATAAAAAATTGAAACAAAAACATCAACAACACCTTTTTAATGGCATATCCTTCATGTTAGAAATAGAAATGAAAGAAAAAAATAGTAAAAAATTAAAAACAAAGAAAAGCAAAAGAATTTTGTTGGCAAGGGAAACAAGCAGATGATAAAAACAACGAGCAGCAAAACGAAGGAAAAAGAACACAAAAATGTTTTGCTTGAGAAAAAAAAAGGACACAAATCAACCAAGCAAGCCATGCCCATTTTGTATGCAATTTCAAGAAGTTTTTGTCTTATGTCAATGTCTTCCAGACAGCAATATTTTCTTTTTGTTAAAATTTTCTCCATTTATCACAGGCAAAGTATATGAAGCAGTTAGGACTTTAATTTGCTTTGGTTTGGAAACATAAATTTCAGCAGAGACAAAATTCTTCTTTTTTAAGTCTCAATTTTAATGTGAAATTTTTTATATATATATTTTTATTACAATTGAGCAGCTTGATTACCTAGCAATTCAAGCTTCATACACATAGAGGCAAATAAACAAGTGACACAAATACATTTAAGGGTATGACAGCCCATTTGAAAATAAAGGTTTTTGGAAGAAAAACGGATAAATTACCAAAAAATGTGTTTTTTTTAGCCGTAGATATAGCTAACCAATAAACTAAACAAATATTTAGAGATAACTCAAATGAGAGACTAAATAACAGTTTAAAGTTGCATGTCACTCATATTGTGTTTAAAAATAATTCTAGAGTTTGTATTACATACTTCAGTGGCCATTTCTGAAATTCCTATTTTTTTAAATCAACACGATGCTGATTTAACTGATTCTATTTGTAAGCAATTAACCAGCATCGAAAATAAATGCAACACAAGCTTAAATTATATATGGAGCTTAGACCTTGCTTGCTAGGATGGAAAACAATAATTCTTGTTCATTTTCAGTAATACTTGCTCTGAAAAAAAGTACTTTTCTAAATAGTTTTACGTATATCTTGTGAAAAAGAAATTTGGACGAATGTGGCCAATACCACTAAAAACAAAATTAAATTTTTCATAGATGTTTGTATGTATTCTCCTTTAACTCCTAGGAGGAGCATAGGGCCAATATGAAATCACTCCATTTGTCACGATCCCTTGCGATGACTTTAATCTCTTGCCACGACTCTCCCCATTCTTGGATTTCCTTTTCCAGCGACCTCTTCCAGTTGGTTATTTCCTTTTCCAGCGACTTCTTCCAGTTGGTTAATTTTTCATAGATAACTTTATAATAATTTTTTTTTTTTTTCTGAAGATGTTACTTCGCTAGTTATTTAGCTGTCAAGCAAATCGAGTGATGAAACTTGTTGCAGATATTTTATGACTAGGCGACACCGTTAATGGGTTAAAGGAAAAAAGTTATTAGCGACCATAATTACTGTTTTTTTTTTTATGAAATATTTTTTTTTTTTTTTTTAATTTTTAAAATAGTCCTTAACTTTTATAAATTAAAAACTAATGAAATGACACCTTTACTTAAATGAATGTTATAAATTTTTTTATGAAAAATTATTTGTTCTTCCAATGGTATTAGCCCTATTGGTCTGAATTTTCTCTTTCACGGGATACACACAAAAGTATTTAGAAAAGTACTCTTTACCATACATTCTAAAAACAAAGAAATAGATTCTAATTCTGTGGGATTTTCTTGCACAAGAATTATTACTAAACATGTTTGAAAACAAAAAAAGGAACAAAAACAAAAACTTGAAGCAGTCTAATGGAGCTATGGTATAAATTGCTCTAAAATCTTTGACATTGCTTTAGGTCTTTATGTAAAAAAAATTACCAAATTTTGCACCTTTTTTCTAAAAATATATTTTTTTTTTTCATATTTCTGTTAACGTTTTATTACTCAGACAATCATATCAAGGTGAACCTCAACATTTTTTTTTATTTCTTTAGACAGCTCTAATTTGCAAAAAAAAAAAAAAACTATAGAAACACCAAGAACGACAATGTAATTAAAAGAAAAGTTTAATGGATCTTTTTTTTTTGTACTTAACTTGATTTTATTTTGTGGCATTCATGCCTTCATATTCAACTCATATTCAAGGTTGTTTTTCTTCATTACCCATATCCAATATGTGCATTTTGTTTTTTTGCAGGTCTGTACTTAAACATTTTCTTAAGAAAATATGAAATAAAATCAAGGCAAATGTACACTCGAATGAACGCGAAAAAAAAATACACAAAAAAAATGAGATGATTAAATCAAAACAGAATATATGCGTTAGAAAGAAACATCAAAAACAAAAGGAAAATTGAGATAAAAGTGTTATATGAAATACAAAAACAAAATCAGTGTCAGATGTAAAAATACAAAAAAAAAAAAAAAATAATTGAAAAAATAACAAAACAGTTGAAAAGGGGACAAAAATACGTAAAACATTGGCAACATTTATTTCATAAGTAAGCGTAAAATCACATAAGTTGCTGCCATTAGATTTTTTGTTATCCTGTTTCACTTCCTGCTTTGTTAACCAAAGTAACATAGCACCAACAACTACTTTTGCTTTCAATCCCTGCCATTATTTTTCCTTCTCATTTTTTATATAATTTGTTCTTTTTTCAAACGAATAAATAAATTTAAAGCAGCAAAGCATAAATATTTTTCAAGAAACAACTCAAGTCTATTGAGAGGAAACATTGAAAACATTTCAGACTCACATTGTTGGCCATATTGTATTTTGGAACTGTAAATATGGAAACAACAATATTTGTGCTTGTCCTGTGGCAGAAGTTCAACCAATTTGATTAGATTATATCGTTTTCTAGTACTAACTCTATCTCTGTACCAAACGTTATAAAAATGGAGGATGTTTGTAGTTTAGTCATGAGAGCGTTTTTTCATTTAGGGGCATAGCACTGCCCATTTTAAAAAAAAATTTGCACTGCTTCTCCTCACGTCCTTTCCAAAAAAAAAAAAAGATCCAGCAAATATAATGAAATTTTGGGCATAGAAAAAGGGACTGATACAATTTCGTTACCTATTTATATAGAGATTTTTGATCATAAGGTTCGGCAACGATTATGATAACAGCAGCCGTAACGGATTGAGCTACGAGTACTGATGGTTTATAACAATGATAATAGTTACCATTAAGATAACAGTAACAGTTTTAGTGGCAAATACAATCACGATTTTGTTTGCGGTTAAGGATTAAGTTACGGAAGTTTCGTTTTGACATTGTTGCCAGAATGAATTTATTTAAATAAGGAATCAGCATAGGTAATCAGCCGACAAAAAAGTTGACTTGATCTGAGAGAATATTTTATACCAGACGTAAAATGGAAATCCATGACTTTTAGAAGTACTGTAAGAACGTTAGAACGTTCAGATTTGATAAAATTTTGAAATTTCCAGAAACTTTATGTATTAATTAGTTAAGGTACATGAATTTCCAAGACATGCTAGCGCTTATTACACAAATTACTTTTGTCATCCTGGGCACTTTAAAATATTGGTAAGAAAACAAATATAATTTATCCCAAAAATTCTAGAAGAAACCACGCGGGAGTGTGCCGCGATGTTAGAAAATAAAAACTTTTTTCCTACCGTCATTAATCTTCATAATTTTTATTGCTATTTTTCGTCGTCATGTAGCTTCGTTCTTCCAAACAAAAAGTTCGAAAGAAGTCCATATTTTATGCACGTATTTTTTCTTAATAAAATAAAACCCAATTGAATTGAAATACATAGAAAAAAAAAGGTTTGAAAAATGCAATTAGCCAAGTTTAAATTAGCGCAAATGGGTGGAAGTGAGAAAAAGAAATTTGTTTAAAACAAAGCAAGTTTCGGCAAGGGATTACTACAATAAAAGAAGTTAGAAAAGAAAAACGGAAAAAACTTTAAGTAAGTAGATGAGGCGCAGAGATTAAGTGGCAGTTATTAATGCAAAGCAGAGAGTTGTAAACTTTATCCCTAACAGGTTGCTGTAGCTACAGTGTGGCGTCTGCTTTTGTTCTTTAGTTAAAAAAATAGGAAAAGCTTTCAGCGCTATGATTATAAATGTGTGTGTGTGATGAAAAAATTTTAAAAGATTTATTTATATGAATTAGTTTCAAATTATTGTAGCTCAGAATGAAATTTTTTAAATATCTTTAAAAATTGCTGTAATACAATAAATTTCATGTGCAACCACAGTGCAACCAATTTTGAATGAGATAGTGATAATCTTTTTTTGTTAACTAAGGTCGTTTATTTCGACTCTGGAACCGCGTTTCTTTATCAGATCTGTAATCTGTGTTATCATTGATTTAAAATGCAGAGAGTAGTCAAAGTCATCGGATAGTCTTGAAAGAAGCGCTTTCTACACTTTGAAGCATAGATGACTCGAAACCCAGAAACAATAGTGAAAAATGTTTGCCAGATCTGGATTCGACGACCAACAATAAACCAAAGAAAAAAAAAACTATTTTCAAAATTTCTTTCAAAATTTTGTGTTTCACGGCGTAACATGTTATATGAGCGCCCTGATTTAGTAATTTTAAATACCAATAGAGACAACCTTCACATCTCTGATTTTTATGAAAATTAGTGAATAGTTATTATTTGACATACTTATCTGTGGTACAATGATTTTTCGATATTCCGAAAGTTTCGAAGATGGTGGCAATAGACTGTTCGGTCTAATATTTGGATACTCACATGTTTAAATAGTCATCGCTCATGGGCTATTTATCTGGTTAAATGAAATTTTTAGAATAACAAGAAAAAATTGTGAGCTTTTGAAAAAAAAAAAAATAATAACTTGAAAAGAAATTTTTCTTTTAGGTGGATAAAAAGCTTTTTTCTTTTTTAAAGATATTTAGAAAATTTTTAGAATATCAAAAATTTATTTCACCACAGTTCTATGTATGTCAAACCCTAATTTTTTAACAATTTTCATAAAAATCGTAAATACTGAGTCAAATCTTGGTCGATTGCGCACAAATTGTCTCAAGAGATAATGCCTAGAAAGCACTAAAAATCACAGTCTGTTGTATTTGCATGGTTTGTCTCAGCTCAAAAAGTTGTGACGATGCCGAGGTCTTGGCTTGCTGGTGGCTAAGGTTCGCATTACAAAATATTTTTATTTCGCAGAATGATTAGCAAGTATAAATATTCTAGTATTAAGTTGAATATTAACACCAGTTTTCATTATTTTACTTAATTTATTGACAAATTTCTTAATATAATGGTAAGGTACATATTTGCACGCGTTACAATTTGGTTTGGACATCCTGCCCTTACAGTATCGGCTTAGTATAATACCGTTCCACTTGAATACCCTTAATTACTATGATTTCTCACTCTTACAGTATCGGCTTGGCACAATACCGTTCTAACTGAATACCCCTAATTAGTATGATTTCTCACTCTCACAGCATCCGCTTGGTTCAATACCGTTCAAACTGAATGCCCCTAATTACTATGATTTCCCACTCTCACAATATCGGCTTGGCTCAATATCTTTCTTCCTGAATACCCCTTAATACTATGATTTCTCACTTTCACAGCATCGGCTTGGCTCAACACTATGCTAACTAATGCAGCTAACTATTATGCTTATCACCTTTACTCGCTGCCGGTCGCCGCACTTTGGTTTTTTTTTTTTTTTTGACAAAAAAGTGTACAAAAAAATAGTTCACTACAAGAACGCTCAAATAGTTTCGGAGATATGATAAGTTTTTTATTTGCAGGCGTAGCACCGCCCACTTTTTCAGTGGATATTATTTTTCTCTGTGCCTGTTGCAAACATACCGAATCTTATCTATCTGCGTTTAATAGTTTCGTAGATATGACGAATATGACGAATTTGTTTTTTGGGAGTGGCACCGCCCATT
Source organism: Calliopum simillimum (assembly GCA_951812925.1). Classification (NCBI taxonomy): domain Eukaryota; kingdom Metazoa; phylum Arthropoda; class Insecta; order Diptera; family Lauxaniidae; genus Calliopum; species Calliopum simillimum. Next base: position 8,527 of record CATOTO010000089.1, on the reverse strand, counting down.
TTTCACTTTGAGTTGATTTTATCTTAATTGATTTGATTGAATGCACATAAATTTATTCATATATCACTCATGCGCTTAATGTGACTAACATTTTTGAGCAGAAAAATCGATTTTTTCAAAATTCAAGAGATTTTGACACTATTTTGTGGATCAGATGCTGAAAAAAACGGGTATTTTTTCAGATAGGTAAATGTATAGCCTTTAATTTCGCGCTTAATTTTTTAATACACTTTTTGTTTGTTTTCCTTAAATTTCTTAATATACTAATTAACACATTTCAAATACAATGTTAATCATATTAAATCAATTTAGATTTAATAAACTATATAAAATAAATATGTGGAAGTATCAAACAAGTGCCCAGCGACTTGTTGCCTCACAAAGTAAATACCCAAAAAAAGAACAATGTCCATATATTAATATTATTTTTATGTCGGTTGACCTAATTTTATTTTCGCATAAACTGACATACTTTGGTAGGTACGTTAATATTTGAAGAAAAACCAACAAGTAGATTTAAATAAATAAATTAAATTTTAAATACCAACAGTTGTATGGCCTAAAACGCAGTGTGTATATAGCCACAAAATGCTGCATGTAGTGTTGCTGCACCACAGGATTTTAAGGATTTTGACTATAAAATACTCAATTAAATTTTTCAAGTATGCCAGAATTTATTTTATGTATGTGCAACTGCATATATTTGTTGGTTAAAGCATTTTGTTATATTTTTTTGATGTTTTATCTGCTGTCAGCTAAGCGTCATACTGTCACTGAGTTTATTTTATACTTCTGCGTACAATAAGATTTTGTTGTTATTGCAATTGGTGTTAACTGTTTAGAAAATAAACGGCCAACTATATACATTTTGCTAGTGAAAATATGCAGCAAACAATTTCTGACAATTTTTTCTTACGTGCACTATACGTGGTCAATGCACTTAAGCTGAATTTTTATTTTTTATTGAAATATCCATGCATATATTTTCTTTGATGCGGCATATTTTTACTATCACCGGTTTTTATTAGTTTTGATATTAAAAAACATACTTATTTAATGTTATTAATATGGATTTAATTAAAAATGTGGTTAGGTTAAAAAGCATTTTTAATTACTTAATATAGAGTATAACGGGGTAATGTCGTGCAGGGGGTAATGTCGTGCACTGGCTGTTTTAGCCCAAAGAATTAAATGATTTACGAACTGTTCGTAAGGTAGGGACCTGCTGACCTACTGAGCTTATGCATATAATACTAACAATTTTCACCAGTTCGTTTCTACAGAGTAACCTTTTTTTCAAAACGCACGCTTTCGGGACGATAAAAGTGTTTTTTCATCGTGTCAGAAAAATAATTTTCCTTGCGGGAAAATATACCAAGTAAGTGTTTTCTGAAACGAAATATCCTGCCAAAGAAAAGAAGTATTTGGTTTTCGAAAAAAATTTTGGGCTTCACCGAGTTATCGAAGTTGACCTTTAAAACGACCATTGGGGTAATGTCGTGCACATTCACTTACACAAACACAATTTCTCGCTACACAAATGTTGTTACCCATAAATGTAACCAATGAAATTATCTTTCGATCGTTGCATTTGCTTGAGATGTACGGCCTTACGAGCATGTCAAAGTAGAGTGCACGACATTGCCCCGTTCTACTCTACACAACATATTATGTACTTCACACTTGTATAATAATGAATAAATACATGATAATGCTAAATCTCCACTAATAGAACCACTATCTATCATTTCTCACACATTTTGGTACCTTTACTATACTCGGAAAACAATGAACGACATTACCCCACAAATTTTGAGGGGGGTAATGTCGTGCACATCTTTTTTACTTCACTTACACAAACACAATTTCTCGCTACACAAATGTTGTTACACATGGATGTAACCAACAAAATTATCTTTCGATCGGATGCTTACTCGTCTCATTCACTTGAGAGGTACGGCTTTACGAGCATGTCAAAGTTGAGTGCACGACATTGCCCCGTTCTACTCTACATAAATAAATAAAAATATTAAGTGTAAAAATATATGTCGTATCATAAAAAAGTGACATAGCAATGTGAAATGCAAACTGTAGAACTAACATTAACCAAATAGATTCAATTTTATAAATTTTTAAAGTTAGTGACAAAAACGTTTGCTTCCACTTTATTACAAAATATTGAACTCATTTCCTTTAGCGAACGTTTATTTTATTACACGCCATATCAAAAATTGTTATGGGTAAATCATGCCGACCAAATGAGCTGGAGCTTGTGATATAAAAAAAAAAAAAATTTTTTTTTTTTCAAACGTGTCACCTGTGAAACTCACTCAAAACATAAGTTTGTAGTCTAATGTTTATATATTACTAAAGTAAACTTTTACTAAAAGGACCAAATAAAAGCAAAAAATTATTATACTCGAAAATTTCTTAGCCATAGAAAAGTTGTTTCGAAATCTTGTAATCAAAAATTTGTAAATATCATCGAAGCAGAATAATAAAATTGCCGAAATGCAATAAAACTACAAACAAAAAAAGAAAAAATTTTGCTCATAATATTTTTAAATCATATTAAATTTCAACACACTGTAATGGAAATATTTGATTGCTTTCTCTAATGATAGTTAAGACAACGATTTTAATATCAATAAAAACTGTTTATTTAAATCATTAACAAACATTTTGAAATAACTCAAGCATATTTATGGTTTTTACTATCACATACTTGACGGAAGTAAATGTGTCGCAACTATTTTTACTGTCAATAGATTTTTCACGCAAACAAATAAATAAACGCATGGCGGAAGTTGTTATGTGCGTACGCTTTCGATCAATAAAATTTACAACATTACAGTATTTTGCGGTTTCCGTTTTGCATACAAATATGAAAGAATAGTAGAAAATATATGAGGCAAATATATAGAAAATCAGCTAAAGAGCATGTAATTCAAGTAAATAATTTATAATCATAAATTTATGGCTTTTGGCACAAAAATAAACCGGTAAGGCAAACTGTGAGATTTAAGAAAATGGTTTATGTTATATGGATCTTCAATGATTTTACAATTGGGACAGCATATTTGTGCTCTAAAAAAATATGATGAATTGTTTCATGGCTGCTAAAAAGCTTACATATTATGATAAGTTTTATTTTCCAATATAAATAATTATGTATTGTACAACATGGGGTATGAGCAACATTTTATTGTGAAGCATTATAATAAATTGAAAGGAATGTCCACGTTTATCCACCCTTTTTTTTCGTTTGTCCACCCTTAGTTCAAAAATTATTCAAAAAATAAGTTTTGGCGCTAACTTCACGCTAGCGCCAAAAATTTCAAAATTTGTAAAAAAACCTATTCCAATGGATTGTCCAAGGAATGTCCATGTTTGTCCACCCTTTATTTTTGTTTGTCCATCCTTAGTTCAAAAGATATTAAAGAAATTAGTTTGTGAGGAACTGTGAACTTGGCGCCAAAAATTCGGAAAAAATTAAAAATTTGTATCTTGTTCGTTTGTCCATCGTATGCTTATGTTTATCCACCCTTTATTTTTGTTTGTTCATCTTTAGTTTAAAAGTTTTTTCCAAACAAAAATATTGAATTTTCAAAAAAATTTTTTAAAAAAAAAAGGTTTTTTTTCGAAGATCGTGCTCCATACGAATGTCTAGAGAGTGTTCATGAATATTAGCCTATTTATATCTTTCATCTTCCCTTGCTTTAAAAGATATTTAAAAATTTAGTTCCTTAAGGACCGTGAACCTGGCGCCAAAAAAATCTTATAGATTAGAAATTTTTATTTAGTTTGATACGTCTTCAAAGACTTATGTTTATCCACCCTTTATTTTTGTTTGTCCACCCTTAGTTCAAAAGTTATTTCGGAATCAAAATTTTTTATTCTAAAAAAATTGTGTTATCTCTTGCTTTGCTAAAGAGTAAAAATTATAAACCGTTTAAAAGTTAAGTTCGCACTAACATCTTCAAGACGGTAATATCCTCATTATTCTTTCACAGTTTTTTGAAATTAAAATGCACTATTCTATTCCAAAGCTCATATACACTGCGTGTAGGGTATAAAATGATATGTAAGGAAGCAGCATGACGTAATATCTTTAAGGAGAAAAAATGCCTACATGTGGTGCCTCTTTCTTTCCAAAAAGCGCGAATAAATTATATAGCATATTTTACGGCACATACCAAAAAAGCAGTGATGCCAACTTGGTGCTTTTTCCACCAGATTTGGTGCTATTTCAAAAATGATACTCGAACAAATAGCGAGTTAGTGCTTGCTGTGTTCTTTAGTGCTTTTTCTCAATTGCAACGACACTATAAAAGTTGTTCCTATCGCGAACCGGCATTCAAATTAACAGGTATTGCAAACACAAAAATAAAGGAACAATAGCTTTTAAAATTTTGTGGAATGAAATAAAATATCTAAGGGTTTTCATCTAAACGCGGAAGTTTCCCATTTGTGTACTTGGGCAATTTTGTGTGCTTCATAGATATCATATCTCTTTTGACAAAACAACCTAACTCGAGATAAGACAATTATCCACGATTATAGCCATAAATATAAAATTTAAATACGGTTCTTTTCGTATAATCACCATCTCTCCATGGTTTCTAGTTCCAGAGGTATAAGTGTGTCCCATAATTCACGCACGATTTGAACTTAACGGCATTTGATCAGTGATGTGTTGCTAACCAAAATAAGAAAATAATTTGACAGCTGACAGTTGAAGATTAGTAAAAATGTATTAAAAGAGGAAATGTATTTTAGCTCGGCTGAAAAGTTGACAATTGCGAATTAGGTTGTTTTGTCAAAATGCCACAGATTTATATAATGAACGCAGTCTCGAATAATATGTGCGATTTGTGAAGTTGATGAGATTTGGCCAAATGTCTAAATTAAAATGCTGAATAAAGCGAACTATTTCAATTATTTGAAGAAAGCGAATTGTCAACACTTGAATTCTTCGGAAATCATAATGATTACTGAGTCGCACAATTAGCTGCGCAAGTTTGAGTTACGATTTGAGCGCGATTTTATCCATGTATTTAGTTCAAGATGGGTACGACTTTGATTTCCGTGGACTCTCGAATTGATGATGTTTTTTATAAATCAAGGGTAGACAAAATAAGTCAAAAATAATTAAATTAAATTTTTCGATATCCCGCTTCGTTTTCGTGAAATTGAGAACTAAAGTTTTTAGGGATCAGGTCAAATCCTCGATATCTCCAAAGCGAAGTGAGATATCGAAAAATTTTATTAAATTTATTCGTCTTATTTTGGGTCAATTTATAAAAAGAAACACGGAAATCAAAGAATTCTCTCAAAAAATTTTTCATACGATTTTTTACAATTTAGTTCGAGTGGAAAATTGGAGAGTTATCGAGATTTTTGCACGTGGAGATGAATACTTTAACTGCATATTCTACTTTGAAGTGCATACTACTTAAGTGTAGGGTATACATTTGTAAAATGCAGAATGGCATAATATCTTGAAGGAGAAAAACGCGCCAAAAAAAAGAGAGCATATTTCACTTCACAAACTGATGACGCCATAATTTTTACCAAAAAGCGTCAAAATTTGAGAGAGCATAGATTACGTCACTTCTCCATGCGCTAAGCGCAATAGTTAGTAAATTTTCCCGCCATTATTTTTGCCAAAAATCGAGATTTTTTTTCTGGCTATAAGAGTTTAAAAAAACAGTCCTTATGCTCACTGAACGCACGTACTTGAACAAACAAATACATGTGGTATTTTAACAAAGGCATTTTACTTTTACAATTCTATTAACATTATTATTCTCTGGCCACACTGAATAGAGGTATGAACATATTACACATTACACTCACAAAATTTTATCAGCAGTGTTTCATTAAAATTTTTTCGCTATTAAAGCAGGTTCAGACCACAGACAAAATGGTCGGTGAACTATTTTGTCTGAATCGGGTTTGTCTTTGTGTTTGTCTATGGCGCGGAAATTGTGAAAAAATAAAGTTTTTTTCTTAGCCTTTATCGAAACTGATCACTCAGATTTATTTTTGGAGATATGGGCATTAAAAGTGGCTGATATATCTTTTATGGGCATGACCTCGATTTCCGTGGCCCCTCAGTTTGGCGAGGTTTTCTTATACTCAATACAAAATAAGTCGAAAATATTAGATACAATTTTTCCATATCTCGCTTCGTTTCTGAGATATCAAGGCTTTAAGAATAAGAGAAAATTGAAGAAATTTTAAGAAATGTTAGATTTGACAATGTTTTCACATAAAACGATCTAAAATTACTCGAAAAATCGAGACTTGAATGTTTTTAGAAAGCAAGTTAAATTGTAAAAGGCTTCTTTTATTATTGTTAATATTGTTGCTGTTTGAGTTCGTGTTGTTGTTATTGGTTTTGGTGGTATTGTTGTTGTCGTTAATGTTCTTGTTTTTTAAAACTTTCGTTAGTGTTCTTGTATGAGATAATTTGAATTTTCAAAAAATTTAAAAAAAAAACTTTTTTCGAAGAACCTGCTGTATATGAATGTCTAGAGAGTGTTCATAAATATAAGGCTGTTTTCATCATTTATCTTCCATTACTTTAAAAGATATTTAAAAATTTAGTTTCTAAAGGACCGTGAACCTGGCGGCAAAAAAATCAAATAGATTGGAAATTTTTATTTAGTTCGATATGCCATCAAAAACTTATCCACTCTTTATTTTTCTTTGTCCACCCTTAGTTCAAAAGATATTTCGGAATCAAAATTTTCTATTTTAAAAAAATTGTGTTATCTTTTGCTTTGCTAAAGAGTAAAAATTATAAACCGTTTAAAAGTTAAGTTCGCACTAACATCTTCAAGACGGTAATATCCTCATTATTCTTTCACAATTTTTTGATATTCAAATGCAGTATTCTATTCCAAAGCCCATATATACTGCGTGTAGGGTATAAAATGATATGTACGGAAGCAGCCTGACGTCATATCTTTAAGGAGAAAAAATGCCTGCATGTGGCGCCTCTTTCTTTCCAAAAAGCGCGAAAAAATTATATAGCATATATTTCGGCACATACCAATGATGCCATCATATTAACCAAAAAAGCAGTGATGTCAACTTAGTACTTATTCCACCAGATTTGGTGCTTTTTGAAAAATGATACTCGAACAATAGCTTTAAAAATTATGTGGAATTGAATAAAATATTTAAGGGTTTTCATCTAAACACGCAAGTTTCCCATTTGTGCACTTGGACAATTTTGTGTGATTCATACATATCTGTGGACTTTTGACAAAACAACCTAACTCTAGATAAGACAATTCTCCACGATTCTAGGCATATATATAAAAGTTAAATGCGCTTCTTTTGGTATAATCACCATATCTCTATGGTTTCTAGTTCCATAACTCACGCTAGATTTGAACTTAGCGCCATTCGAGTAGTGATGTGTTGCTAACCAAAATAATTCAAAAAGGAGATTCAACTCTGGATCAACATAATTCAGCCACATTACTGCAAAGCAATTAAAATGTATTTTAGCTCGGCTGAATTTAGTTCAAGAAGGTTACGACTTTTATTTCCGTGGACTCTCAAATTGATGATGTTTTTTTATTACTCAATACAAAATAAGTCAAAAAAATTAAATGAAATTTTTCGATATCTCGCTTCGTTTTCGTGAAATCGAGATGTTAAGTTTTTGGCGATCAAGTCAAGTCCTCGATATCTCCAAAGCGAAGTGAGATATCGAAAAATTTTATTAAATTTATTCGTCTTATTTTGGGTCAATTTATAAAAAGAAACACGGAAATCAAAGAATTCCCTCAAAAAATTTTTCATACGATTTTTTACAATTTAGTTCGAGTGGAAAATTGGACAATTATCGAGATTTTTGCACGTGGAGATGAATACTTTTAGTACATATTCGTAAATATTTTGTATGAGACTTCGTGCATATTCTACTTTGAAGTGCATACTACTTGCGTGTAGGGTATACATTTGTAAAATGCAGAATGGCATAATATCTTGAATGAGAAAAACGCGCCAAAAAAAAGAGAGCATATTTCACTTCACAAACTAATGACGCCATAATTTTTACCAAAAAGCGTCAAAATTTGAGAGAGCATAGATTACGTCACTTCTCCATGCGCTAAGCGCAATAGTTAGTAAATTTTCCCGCCATTGTTTTTGCCAAAAATCGAGATTTTTTTTCTGGCTATAAGAGTTTAAAAAAACAGTCCTTATGCTCACTGAACGCACGTACTTGAACAAACAAATACATGTGGTATTTTAACAAAGGCATTTTACTTTTACAATTCTATTTACATTATAATTCTCTAGCCACACTGAATAGAGGTATGAACATATGTATGTGCACATTACACTCACAAAATTTTATCAGCAGTGTTTCATTAAAATTTTTTCGCTATTAAAGCAGGTTCAGACCACAAACAAAATGGTCGTTGAACTATTTTGTCTGAATCGGGTTTGTCTTTGTGTTTGTCTATGGCGCGGAAATTGTGAAAAAATAAAGTTTTTTTCTTAG